>JAAEAF010004748.1:0-79558 GCA_011037195.1 Triatoma infestans | reverse complement strand
GGATGAAAAATTTCGTGACGCCAATCACAAAAAAATAAATTGTACATCACTATTTCTACTTGTGAAAAATCAATATCTTCATATAAAAGCATAGAGAATTTCTATTCTCAAAAATTCAAATAAATTTTTAAAACATATTATTGAAATTTATTTCAAGAAAATTTAAATTAAACTTTTTTTACTTTCTCTTACTCCTAGTAGTAAGAGGAAGTATTGTAATCGTGTCAAATTTTCGATATCGAGTTCCACTTCACCGGAAATATATGTGCTTGACGCGACTATTCCCCTGAGTCAACATCAAAAACGCCCGCCCCTTATGGTTTTCCAGGGCACGAATAAGATAGAGGCCACCCCTGTGTGGTTCTTGGGATGTATGTGTAACAGCATGTCGCTCAAAAATGAAAAACCGTAGAAGTTGAAACTTGATATTCTGTTTAGGTATCACCATAGGATCTGACCGTACGTTATCTGTCAAAATTCCTCAACCGGAAGTACCACTTTACTAGTTGTATTTTTTACGTTTTTGCGATTTTCTCAAAAATAGCTCCGACGATTTTTTTGAAACTTTGTATATAAACTAAACATGCAAAGATCTACATCTTTTATTTTAAACATTTCTCTGGGAAAATTCATTTAAGGGCACTTTTAGGGGATGGGTGGGGTTACAGCTTTCTTTAAATTGCTATCATAGTTGATTATACAATTCTATCATCCAAACAAAATTAATTAGAAATAAATCGATGACCAAATTCCGAGTTTTAAGAAAATTAGTAAACCGGAAGTGCACTTTTACTGAACTGTTTTTTCAATTTTCGACGAATTTCAATAAAATTTGGTACACTAACTATAAAATTTGTCAATTATAATTTTGAAACTGGAGTAAGAGAAAGTTGTGTGAGTGTTTCACACCAGATTTTTTTTACTACTTACGGCTTAGAATGGAAAGGAATAAAGAAAGGATAAATGGTCCCAACGCCCAAAATCATCGCGGCGTTGAGAGAATCTATTGTGATATATCTCAGTCAACTTAGATTTAACAATGACCATATAAGCAAATTCTACAGCTCATAAGTAGGCCCTAAAGTAGTCTGAGAGGCGCCTCTAGTGGAAGAAGAAATGCAAAAATAAATAGTTTTGAAAAATATTTTAAATGAAATAATTTTGGCAAAAATAATGTATTTTAGAGTCAGGTACTAAAATATAAGGTCATTGTTGCTAAAGAGACAAAAGCACAGGAATCCGTTAGGAAAATAACAATGCCACTTGGCCAACTGTTTTGTAAGAGAAAATCCCCCGTTAGAGAGGGCATTACTTCAAGATAGTCTGCATTCTGCTTTCAAAGCCACAAACACTTGATTCAGGAATCGCTCTCTTAAACTCATGCCAGTGATAGAGATTTGCCTTTATTCTAGATTATTTATTAAGATATAGTTTGTTGTAGACACCGAAGCAGAACACTTGTTTTTCGCTCTCTTAGCATCAATGCACATTAATAAGTTAATAATTTATTTGCAAATAACTTGCAGTTATTATTTTAATAGAATCTCGTATTTATTGTTAGCAATGGTGACTACTTTCTTATTTCTGATACTTCACTCTCTTAAACATATATACATACAAGCCCCTTTTACTAAACCGCTCGTGCTACACACTACCACTACTCTACAACACATCCACACCAATAACATTTCACGCGTCACTATAGCTTATATGCTAAAAGACTTGGTATGGTGTCTCTTCCTAAGACAAGCGCAAAAACCTGCAATTAAAACTATCAGCCAGACCCCCTAATAGGTCCTGAGTTTTTACAGTAACCCGATTAACAAATTCGCATAACCATTAAATCCAAGCAGCCTTGGCGACCAGATCTACCGTCTAAGCTTCTGCGGAGGGCCCATTAATGAACATTTTTCACCTGTCTTTGGTCAATGTGATATTCCTCCAACAGGACTTTGTTGATTTGCTTCGAATCCTAGGACCTAAAAACTGCTTTTGTCAAAAATTCCTGGGTCAATAAATAGGTCCAGTTCAAGCTATTCGTACTAATTCGTCTGTTTTCTCATGCCCAAATAACTTTGCATTCTTCGCCACTCAGAATGATTGAGCTTTTATTAACCTTGCAACCTATTTTCGGTTTTATTGTCACGATTTTTACATTTTTATGATCGTTAGATTAGATTCAATGGGAGACAGTATTGTCTTTTATATAGAGACAACAATGCCCATCACTGGACAGTAAGCTGTACAGTCTCCTAGTAGAAATGGAAAAATCTAAGGGCAGCAACTGCTGGACTCGAACCCGGGGAAAATAATTTGATAAATTTTATTTTAAGAAATTTAAATGAAATTTACTTATTAATACTTACGGTTTTGTTGCCAAGATTTTTCACTCTGCAGTTCAGATAGGCTGTCTTGCCGACTAGGCCGGTAATATTACTCGGTACGGATGTATCAAAAGATGGTCCTGTACCGGGCGTTGGAAGTTCCTGTAAGAATTCTGTTCGGAACCTGCGCGAACAAAGAGCACCTGTAACATAAACAATTAATTCAATGTTATTATTATTATTATATTTATTTTATGTGAAATTTACAATAAATATAGGGCAAATAAGATTACAGAACCAGTAAATGATCTATTGGATGAGACGTGAATGGAGTTGATACCCATTGGTGACTCTCCCGTTAAGTGCCTTTATTAAAATTTTACATTTGAATGATAAAAATATCAAGTGATATGTTCGGGAAAGAGGCCTCACAAGAATCGGTTCTATAAGACTTCTATTGAAAAGAATATAAGTATTATATCTGAAATTATAAGATTTTGATTACTTCACAGACACTGTTATCTTAAAGTTACAGTATGCACAGAACGAAGGTCTTACGATAATAGCTGACCATAGAACTACAATGTGACAAAGAGCCGTCCACTTGAATGTTTGGTAAATATCATCCTTTTGGAGAGTAAGTGTAATATCATGCAAAAAGACAAAGCGCTTCAAACTACTGTAAAGTTTTCCGGTCGAACATTGAAAAAAGAGAATGTTTCCTCCCTATGAAAATTGAGAAAATTTCTTCTCCTATTTTTCTATCGATCATAAAACGGATGTAATACAGATTCAGAAAAAGAGAACAACCATCTTTACTACAATAGCCGAGTGTCTTCACCAAAGATCCTTATCTATAGACGCCAAAATCTAGGGAAGATGGAGTTGTAGCTTCTTTGGAGAACTGGCCACCATTGAACTTGCACTAGATAAAATGGATGAATTTCAGTTGTTTAATGGCAAAATAATCTTCATTAACTTTGTATTTTTAAACCCACAAATGGTTGTCCCAGAAATATTTCGAACATCCGCATGAAGCAAACGAGGTGCCGCCTAAGTTAGTAAAGTAGGGAACTTTGAAAGTGTAATCCCAACCATCACCCTATTGCCTTATGCAACAGCGAAGATCCACCTTCCTCAGGAGGGAATGCCAGTGAGGAAAAATGTCATCTTATGAAGCCAGATGCACCTCTCATATATTTTCCATTCGTAACAGTCCCACAAAAGTTATGAGAAAGTTCTGACTTCATACATGATGCTCTCTCATTTTTTCTAAGAGTACTGAATGTTGGTGAGGAACTTCAAAGGCATATACGTATTGATCGGAAAAGTTTATATTAAATAATACTAAGTACGTATCTAACTGAAATATAAATAAATGAATAAGTTTAAAATGTTTGTAGCCAAATACATGTATGGGTTTGAAAGCTTGCCTGGAGGGATGGATAAAAGAAAATTCAACTTTGTTAACACATATCTATTGAAGTGAAAAAGCCCAAGTTAGAGTTGATTACTGAAGTCAACTGGAATTCCTTTTTCTCATATACCTTAGTGTTTATTGCCTGCAGCAGCTAGCCTAGTTTTTACTACAGTTCAACAGCAAACCGGCAAAACAGTATTACCGAAGTGAATTAGAAAGAGAGCAGGTGAAAAGCATGGAACCTGTGCCATGTTCAATGTTCACCTCAAACCCTCCCACCCAACATCCACCGACAGTTCTCCCATCCACAACCATTTCTTTATCTTTTAGAACAACAATACAAGCAACCTTTTGCCCCGCCTCCACAACAGCACTATAACACCTAGCATAAATAACAAAAGGTAGGAGGAGTGAGAGTATAGGCAGAGAAAACTTTCTTATGATTGGATTAAAGTTGGTACGGCCAATCCAAGACGTGTTCCGGACACGCTAATACAATTATAAGTAAAGGAATTTATTATGCTGGAACCTCGCTTCAGCTTGAACGTATAGTAGGCTTAAAAGAAAACAAAAAACAGTAAGAAGAAGAAGAATAGAAAATATTTGGTTGGTAGTACTTGTCTTCAAATAAAGTTTGCCTCATTAATATTTAAAACAAAAAAAAAATGCGGAAAGAATGAAAAATAAGGCAAGGAATTAGGAGAGCGAGTGAATTATCTCAGGGCTTTATAAAAATTATGGCTTTGGTAGAAATTTGTAGAATTTATAATCGCTGGCAATATTGACAAAGTTCATTTGTTGGGTAAAAAAAATAAAATACGGTGTGAAAAAGACGCAAACGATTTTCTTACAGCAAATTTCATACTTTTAATAGAAAATTTTCTTAGAAGTCGGCCTTACACTGATGACACAGCTGTCTTATCCAGTAACTATGATCTGGTAATAGCTTATAGAAACCTACAGACCCATCTTCATTACTGTAGAAAAAATGGGCCCATCAAACTCAATGAGACTGAATCCCAAAACATTGTATTATTTCTCCACCAGTCTTAACAACCTTATTCCTCTATCACTAGTAAACATAGTCCGCTGTCTTGGGCTTTGACAAAAGACATACCTGGGAATCCTCACACACGACTTAAAAGGCCAGAACTTAACATACGTTTTCGACTACTTAAAAGATGACTAATCAATAGATTCAAACTCTCCCTGGACTACATATGACTAATTTATAAATACTATATTAAAATCTCAAGGGCATACGGCTTATATGAGGTTCAACCCAATGCTCAAATCTCTAAAGAACTTAATCCTTAGAATCAAAAATTCTCCGCTTCATAGTTAACGCTTTTCCTCCGATGTCTCTAATTCATTTCGTCTCCCAAGTTGTTCAAAACCGTTATAAAAACTTCCATCTCAACCTAGATTCACATCGCAATCCATTAGTACATACCTATCTTCTAGAACTATTCCAGACAATCCTCCTAGACGTCTTAAAAGACAGCAGCCTCACGATCTTCTGTCTGACTACGAAAGTGACTAGGTAGTGTTGTGTTGTTTTCGCCTAGTTGTCAAGAATTTCGCCTAATTGTTAATGCGTTTTAAGAATTGTTTTTAGATCAATTTTCTGTGCATTGATCGAATTGATTAGCACCGGTCTAAAAGGATGCATATAGGGTGGACATCTAGTGTAAGAAGGCGAGATTGTGGTCGGATAATAATTCTCTACAGTATTCGGTCACTAAGGAAGAATGAAATGTTGGAGCATATGAAAAAATCAATAAGGTCAAGACGTTTATTAAAAGCAGTTGGTTGGCTACGATGGGAAACATACGAAAAACTAGTTTTAGGAAAAGCATTTGAAGGATCGTCTTCATGGATCATGTGGTGCGTAAAGGCTAGAAAAGGTGAGGAATTGAGTTTCGTCCATTTTTTTTTTGCAATACTTGCCGCTAAATTATAATTAAAGAGTTACCTTCATCTTAGAGACATATAAAACCGCGATATTTATATCTACTCGGACATAAATTGGCACAAACTTCCTAGCTTTAAAATTGGTAAAGACCTGATTCTTGAACTTCAGCTCTAAAGTGTAAAAATAGGGACAAATACCTAAAATATAAAGTATACAATTTAATATGTGGATGGGTCCGCAATGCTGGATAACATCTGGTATTTTATCCCTCGCAGCATGCATATTTATTTTGTTCTTGACCGGTTTCGGATTTTCATCCATCGCCAGAGCAAATTCACCAAGTTCGTGTAGAGAGTACACTTCAACGCAATGTTTCTGTTACACTCACACTTGTTTTTGTTGGTTGTATATATATGTGAGGGAGGTTATAAGTTTATGTTACTATGTGTGTGAGCGTGTTTAATGACAAAATGGAATTATTATAATTTATTATTAGACTTAGAAAATAGTGTATAATAAATAGCGTATTGGAAGAATATTTTACAGCTAAATTTTATTAGTGGTGTTAAGTATGATCGTGTTTTATCAAGTCATTTTTATTAGGGAGGGATAAGAAATTCCAGAAGTATACTGTACTGATAAAGTTTTCAAAGACAGATAAAATACCAGATCTACAATTTAACTTTAAATCCTCTATAAGTCTTAAATATTCCCTTTTAGCACAGAAGGCAAATACCACCATTATGAGTTTAATTTTCCTATTGCGAGCATCCATTCCGTAGCATTTCCTTAATCTGGACTCAGCATCCTTGCATAATCCGAATTCTCTTTCTGCAGTTTATGCAAATAACGCTAACGGCACCATAAGTGCTAATTTCTACCATCATTTTCTGCTTCTTTTCCAGGTGAAAACTTTTTTTTTTTAATTTAAGGTCAACATCTATGGTCATTGACGCCTGGATCCTTCTCAGTGCACTGCCGGCCTCCGGATAGGGTTCTCTCGATACAGATAACCGGACAGTGAGCTGTAGAGGCTCCTAGGAAGAGAAAATCTAAGGGCAGCACAGGTGGACTCGAACCCGGGACTGAGCTAAATCCTGAAAATATTTGACATAGTTTTGTCTTTTACAAGTCTAATTGACAAGAAGTTACATTTTCACAAATTTATAGAAAAGAAATAGATAGTTTTAGGCTTGAAATTAGCAAGAACGTATAAGTTCCTTTCTTTTGGTTTAAGAAACAAAAGCAAAAAAAAAAAAATAACGTTTACTCTATCTCTGTCATACCAGTAAGAGAAGATATTAAAATTGGCCTTTTTTTTTGTTAATTAGCAAATCTAAATATTTAAAATAAACAAAACGCTGTCATCAGATTGATATAATTCATCTACTTTGTTTGATGGAGTAAATGCTATGATGAAACACAACAATAATAAATAAACGCTGGCGCTAGAGTCCAACCCCTTTTGTTATAATTAGGATTAAGGAATTAGCTACCATTAAGTGTGCTGCCCTGAGAAGGGAAGGTGGCTAGCCAACTTGCAGTGATCCCTTAATTATCGTAGCTAATCACTCAGCCAAGACATGCGCGCCAGCGGTGGCTGTGTAGTGCTCGCCAACTAATGATGGCCCTTCTCATTTCTTCTCGTCATTCCTAATTTGTTTAATTTATTTGTTTAGCTTCAGACCAATTTCAAACTTGTAAATTGACTTGTATCCTTAAATTTATTCCAGTGTTCATCTATTTTTCATGAATATATGTGTTAAAATTTGTTTTGTTTTTTTAATTAATGTCTCTGCTTCAAGTTTTGTCTATTAACATTCTCGAAGGAAAAATTGATGTTATCCAACAAAATTTAATAATAATTTTCATAAAGACCTCTCAAGTAAGTACCAGCAGTCTCTGGTATTGGCAGCTTGATTCGTAATGCCATCTACAGCTATTGTGGCTCCTAACTAACCGTAAAGCATTTTCTGTCTGGATCCTCTTAGTGGTTTCAGGATTTGTCCATATATTCAGCAACTAAGAAGGCTGATATCGAAAACTAACCTACAAACGCTTTGGAAAACAACTCTTAAGAGGCAATTACAATGGAAATCAACAAATCCTAACAGAGATCTAATTTTATCAAATAATCATCAGAGGACATAAAAAAAGGAGCAATATGTGTGTTGATGAACTTGAAATGCTTGGTGTGATGTGATGTAGTGTAGTGGTAGCTTGTGGCGTAAGCGGTTTTGTAAAGGGGCTTGTGTTTGTATATATGTTTAAGAGAGAAGTATTAGTAATAACAAAGTAGTCACCACTGCTTACATTAAATATATTCTATTAAAATAATAATTACAAGTTATATGCAAAGAAAGAATAAACTTATTTATATTTTGTGAAACTGCCACTGATTCTAAGAGAGCGAAAAAACAAGTGTACTGCTTGAATGTTTGTTCAGACTATATTGAAGGAATGTCTTGTAATTGTTCGATCAAATCTTTCCCTGCGAGAAGAAGGGGTAGACAATGCTATCAAGTTCATGAACTCTAAAAGACAATATTGGTCTTCTTCCTGAATAGTCCTTTTGCAAGAGAATGTCACATTTTCTTCATAATTTTGATTTTTTCAAATTAAATATATTTTTATATTTCTTACATCCATCACAAACTGTACTGCCTTGACGCAACATACCACAATAGTAATATCCCTGAGGACATAAAACATGAATTTACCGAAAACCCTGCCCATTCTGAAGAGACAATGTTGCAGCCGGCGACATACATTGTCAGTTCTGATTGCTAGCTAGTCGACGGTATAAACATAAATTAATAACTCCAAGGCTAAGAATGTTTATAAACAATTAGAAAACTTCCTTCCCTTGTTAATTTTTGTTTATAATTTTGAAAAAAAAGGCTAGTTTACATTACAAAGGACCATATTTCCTTATCTATTACTTAACTTTATTCTTTCATTCATTCATCTAGCTTCATGTTATAAAATTAAGTGCCGTACGTCTCCTTTTTTTGTACAATTTTTCGCTTCTGTTTGACCATCCTACGTATTCGCCTAATGCATTTGATAATTAACAGACTTAATTATTTAGCACCACTTCTATTTGAGGCCACACTTATGTATAGAATTAATTGCAACTGTTATTCGTTTCTTCTCGTTCACGTCAAGGCTTCTAATACCTCCACCAAACACACACACACACTCATACACATTCGTACGGTTTTTCATTGCACATTTTACACATTTACGCGACGATAAGCGCTAGTGCTTAAAATAAGATCCCGATCTCGATTTCTTTCCATTTTTGTGGCAAGAGGAAATATCTCGATCGTGTTCAAATTTTTGAAATTTTGTCTACACCGGAAATACAATTTTCGAGGTATCCGGAGTGTGAAAAAAGTGTTTTCAAAGAATGCTTGTATGTGTGTTTGAAAGAGTGATAGAGAGAAATAACCATTAAAAAAATATATTTAGCGATTGGTCTGTGTGTATGCATGAATTTGAGAACAATATATCAAAAATCCAAGAAGCTCAAAGTTTTGGGTGCCTTCAAAATCTGAGCGTCAATCGTCAAACAGAAATACAACTTTATTGGTTTCCTTTTTCTTTTTTTCATTTTACGCCATTTTATAAAAAAAAAAAATAAAAAAAAAGCTCGAACAATTTTCTTGAAACTTCATATAATTTATACGTTTACTGGTCCTTATTTTCAGTGGAATAATTTTTCTGAAGAGAATTGATTTTTGGCTGTTCTGGAAGTTTATACTATTAAGTATAATAAATAGTTTTATTTATTTTACTAGAGGACCCTGTAGAGGAGATGCACTTCTCCAGATTCTTAGAAACTCTACAGTGCTTCATTTTTCCTACAAGAAATCACGGTTAATCTAAGACTTTATCAGTATTGTAACGCAGCCACTAGTGCCATCTAGGGGAAAAAGCAGGCAACTCAAGTTCTCCTCATGGCCGCTGAGAAGCGCTAGCGTGGCGCTTCTAGATTCTTCTACAGCGGTCTCCCACGGTCTACCGCGACATAGATGTTCCAGAAACTTCCAGAATCTTCTCCGGTGGTATAAATAGGAGAAGAACAGCTCAAGTGAGTCAGTCTGGTGACAAATGGAGTGTGTGCTTGTTAAAAGTGTATTGAGAGAAGTTTTGTTGGTTTATACAGTGTTATTTAAGTCTTTTATTTGTAACTTATTGTGATGAACAATAAATTGGTTTGTTAGAAGTTTAGTGTGTTTTATCTAAACCGAACCCACATAAATAAATCATCATAATAACAACGAAAATAGTGAAATTATTAGGATAAGTTGCAGTAGCTAGTTTGAAAAGGTTACAGTATTGTAGAAGATTGGCGCACAGATAAGTAAGTACCACACACACATGACGACGACTTTATGTATGTATAATTCTTTCCATGTCGTTGTAATATGATAGTGCCTACTCACTCTATAAGTGCCCAAAAAGTACATCTTGGAAAAACATAATTAGGCAAAAAGGTAAAATATGAATTTATGTTCAATTATCAATCATAAAAACTTATCCTAATAATTTCACTATTTTCGTTGTTATTGTCATTAATTATTTATGTGAAATATGTCAAATATGGTAATATCTTTTGGAAAATTCCTCATGATGAAACAAATACGAAGACAGAAGACTTCCCCGTTGTTAAACACAAGTTTAGTCTCTAATCTGGGGGTTCAGAATTAAACCCCATACACCAGATAGATATACAATGAAGATGACACTGTTTTGCTAGAAAGATATAAAATTCTTGATGTGATATTTCAGTCGTATTAGAAGGATACAAATGCTTCCAGTTTTATCTGATGAGAAAATGGCGCAACTGTGGAGGGACAAACCATGGTTACAGCGATGTGGTATGCGGTTGCCCATATCCTGTCATGCCCTATTTCCCTTATCATCATCATCATCAACAACAACAACATTATATCATAAACTTTATCCCTTAGTTTATATTTTACTTTAATTAAATTTATAAACATATTTTATCTTATTAAGAAAGATTTAAAAAAATTGATATATATATTTTATATTATCAAACTTTTTAAGTTTTGTAGAAAAACTTACTTATTCCATTTCTCCTCATAAAGTTTACAAATGAAAAAATATGATATACAATATTCACTGATGACAATAATTTTGATTCACAATTACACTTTCAGTTAGCCGATTTATTTTTTTTTTTATTTTTATTACTAGCAATGTGTTACATATCTTTCTGGGTCAGAAATATTGTATATATAAGATAGACCCATTAATTGTACTGAACTGGCTGAACTGATTTAGAGCAAAAGTTTAACGCTGTTGCCCCTCGGAATTCTCCAACAAATAACAATTTCCCTGCACAAAGTTTCCATGAAAAGTAATAGATATTATAATGTAAGTAGATTATTAAAGAAAATCGCTGGAGTCGTTTTCGAAAAATATTGCGAAAAATTTAAAGAAAGAAAAGAAACATTCTCTAACGTTACACTTTCGGTTGATTGATTTCGATCGAAAACATCAAGTGAGATACTGAGATACGAAACGGAATATCAAGTTTAAGTTTTTTTTTTTTTTTTTTTGAAATATTTTGTTCACATATACACACAAACAGGCACAAAAAGAGAAAGAAGGAAGTAGAGAAAGTGTAGGCCAGGCATTATTGTTATTAACATCTACGGGTGGGCTGTACCCCAGCAATGCAACCAACAAAGGCTTATTGTGCCATGTCCGGTAATTTCTAGTACGTGAACACTCCTCTCCTGAGGAGTTTAAAGGCTTTCACCACCAGATCATTTTGCATTACTATTTCCTCAGGCCGCTGTAATGACATGGCAAAGTCATTGACATCGGCAAAGTACACCAAAGAAATAATAATTTACAACTTGTGGTTACAGCCAGCTGCTATCTTAACAAAGGGCAGTAATAAAACAGCAACCTAGTTGGCCGCCGACAGCAGCGGCCAACCAAACAAACAACAAAGCCTTTTCATCAATACCGTACATCAATAAGCAAGCACCGCGATAAGGTTGGCCACTGAACTGACCTGAATAAGGTCACCAAACTACGAAGCTCGCACACTAGGACAGATGTCTTGGTGTGAGTGTGAACAACAGTAATATATAAACTCTATCATATAAGACGAGATGATTATTATTATATCATCTACGGCCAAACGAGCACGTCTATATACACGAGCGGCAATTACTCCTATACACAGTTATATTCAAACTTATCTTTCTCTTAGTTGTGCACTTTAGTTCAGTTATTTGATCATTCTAATTTATCTTCTATTTATTACTAAGTATTTTATTATAATTATTAGTTACCATTTCTAACGTTCAAAGTATTGTTCAATTATAGTTATTTTTATATAAACCGTTTAATTATTCAGCACTAACTTCCCAAAATCTCTCAAACTAACTTCCGCCCTCTTCAAGACATCTGCTACTCCAGGAATCACACACATCAAGCGATTTCATTACACCGCAATGTACCAAAGGTTTCGTATCGCAATTTAGTTATTGCAACCTAATCAAAGAGCAGGTGGGAGAGCCGTCTCCTCCTCCTCCTGACATAGTCCCCACAAGGATTCCGCGCTTATTAGCCCCATTTTGTGCAGATGCTTCCTGAACCTACCATGACCCGTAAATAGCCCCATTCTCCAGAGAAATCTGGTTTCTTTCCAGGCTAAGGGTCATATTTGTCCTTCTTTTACACAGTCCTGGCATCATCCTTATACTGTGTATGGTACCTAAGCTCCCACCCCCCCCCCACCAGAGCCCCTCATGGAGTTGCTTCGAAGCCTATCTCCGATCGCTGCACGGACTACTACACCGGCTATACCCAGGACAGGCTCTGGACCGTTGAACGGAGTATTTGCCCTGTTCCTGGCCAACTGATCAGCTGTCTCATTACCCATAATGCATGTCCAGGCACCCATATCAGCTGTACCTTATTGTGCCTGGAGATGTGGGACAGACAGACCAGAGAAGAAAGAGAAAATGTCAAAAAAAAACCTAAACACTTCCGTAAACTCAAACTTCCGCTTTAATAGCTTTTCTTTAATTTGGAATTCTAATGATGTTTTCATCTTAATATTACACGAGAAATCCCGAATACAAACAACAAATATATACAAAAAGCGTGCAAATCTTAGCCTACGCTGATGATGTATGTATTATTGGAAGATCCTTCGAGGCTATGACAGACGCATTCACCTCGCTAGACGCAGCAGCAATGAAGATTGAACTTAAGGTCAATCAAGAAAAGACTAAGTACATGACTACCGATAACCGTGAGATTGGCCCAACCATTCAAGTCAATAAGTACAACTTTGAAAAAGTAAAAGCGTTTAAATATTTAGGATCAGTGGTGACGGCAGAAAATGGCATACACCAGGAGATAACGCAGAGGCTGATAGCGGCGAATAAAACAGGCATCGGATCATGAAGAGCCGTTTGCTTCCGTGATTTACAAAGCTGCTTTTCTACAAAGTTCTCATACGACCTGTCCTGACACATGGGTCAGAAACATGGTCAATGACCAAAGCCATGGAGAGAAAACTATTAGTGTTCGAGAGAAAAGTACTCCGGAAGATATATGGACCTGTCAAAGAGAAAAATGAGTGGAGAATAAGGCACAACCATTAGCTGGCCAACTTATATAAAGAGCCGGATGTGGTAAAATGTGTTCGCTTAGCAAGACTGAGATGGGCGCGCCTTGTTTTGCGAATGGATGAGGCCTCGACCCCCAAAGAAGCTCTTTAGTGTAGAACCAGCCGGTAAAAGGAAAGTGGGAAGACCAAAATTGAGATGGCTGGATGGTGTGAGTGGCGGCGCCAGATCCCTGGTTATCAGGAATTGGTGGGCGGTCGCTCGGAATAGAGAGGAGTGGAGGGCGATTCTTGAAGCAGCCAGGATCCAGTAATGGATTGTTGAGCTCGGGATGATGATTACACGAGTAATAGAACTATAAATTGCACTATGAAGTGGCACTCTAAAGCAGAGAAAATTGTTGGAGTCACATTTGAGATACAAAAAAAAAAAAACCTTTTGAGTGCTGGATATTGACGGACATATTGACAACAACTCAAAGGATAAAGGACTTCTATTTCCAGTGAAAACTCAAGTTTGAAAATTCGACATGATTGCCATATTTCCAATTACATCAGAAAAAAAAAAATTGAAAATTACTGTACTCAGGAGGTCTAATACATTGGAACTGGTGAATTAAGTTACCTTCAAAATTGTCATTTTAATGAAATTTATTCTTCGAAATGTTGTGTGATGGCATATCACCAATCAAATTAGTTCCCTGCTGTCCGCAAGGAACGCCAAGCTTGTATAAAAGGAAGCGAAGCCAACCAAGGGTTGGGGATGAAGCACCGCCCTAGTTCCCCTACCACAGTGGTCTAAATTGAAGGGAAAAGGGACATTCATCCCTTTGGCTCCCATTCTATCACCATCTTCAAGAGCAAAGACATCTTCCGTGCGATCAGCCAAACACAAACATCGAGTCTACACATCAGCGCACTTGCCTATCTCTCAGTCTCTCATTGAGTTTATCTCCCTGTCTCTTAATCTCATAAGACAAGTCCTTAGAATCATAAGTGTATATATATTAATTATAGTGCAGTAGTAATAGTATTTAGTTATTAATTTGAAACCCTCTGAAACTTCTATTACAGTTGTATATCATCATATTAGGATTTGAAATTATTTTATTTCTATTTTTTGTTTTTTTTATTATACGAAATAAAAGCTATAAAAAAATGATTCAATGAACTGTAAATACATGAAGTTCTTGAATCAGTGAACATAATGCTGTCAACCAAAATAACTCCGGTGAATCGCTGAATATAATTGAAAATCTCGCTATTTCTTGAGCATTTCATTCTCAAACAGTGTTCACAAACTGGAAACATTTTCGCCTGGATAAATAACATATTTGTTAAGAAAGGAGAAATTATTAACTGGAATCTATTATTTGATTTGATCTTGCTGAAATATTAAACAATAAAAGAAACCTCGGTTTTAAAATTATAAAATATTTCTTTAAATTATAAACAAACCATTTAAATAAATAAAAAAAACTCTGGTGTCAAACACTCATACAACATTATTTTATTTCGGTTAATAAAATTAAAATGTAATAATATTAATATTAAAACTGACTTATTTTCTTTAAATTTCAACATATTCACTTAATAAAGGTGATGCGTGTTAATGTACCAAGCAGTTAATAGTTTAAACTTTAAGTGATTATAACGAAGTCCGGAAAGAGCTTGGCCAATAACACATCGAACTAACCACACAACATTTCAAATTTAACGTCACAGAATTCCTTAAAAAAGAACAAGATTTTTATAGAAAAAAAATCTGGTGTGAAACACTCACACAACTTTCTCTTACTCCAGTACTCAAAATTATAATTGACAAATTTTATAGTTAGTTTACCAAATTTAATGAAATTCGTCGAAAAGTGAAAACACTGTCCAGTAAAACTGTCCGGCTTACTAATTTCCTTGAAACTCGGAATTTGGGTCATATATTAATTTCTAGTTATTTCAATTTGGATGACAGAATTGTATAATCAACTGTTATAGCATTTTAAAGAAAAACATAACCCCCCTCCCCCAAAAGTCCCCTTAAATGAATTTATCAGGGGAAAAGTTTCAAATAAAAGTTGTAGCTCTTTATATGTATAGTTAACACCTCTGGTTTAAAGAAAATCGTTGGAGCCATTTTCGAGAAAATACCAGAAAACTGAAAATTATATTTCAGTAGAAACGCACTTCCGGTTATCTATTTTTTTTCAAACTCGGAATTTCAACAACATATTTAATTCTAATTAACATTATTTAGATGACAGAATTGTCTAATATACTGAAACAGCAGTTAAGATGAAACCTAACCCCACCCCTCCCCCAGAAGTGCCCTTAAATGAATTTTCCTGGAGAAATGTTTCAAATAAAGTTGTAGCTCTTTGTATGTGTAGTTGATATAGCAAGTTTAAAGAAAATCTTCGGAGCCATTTTTGAGAAAATTGCAAAAACGTAAAAAAAACAACTAGTAAAGTGGTACTTCCGGTTGAGGAATATTGACACATAACGCACCGTCAGATCCCATGGTGATTCCTAAACGTAATATCAAGTTTGAACTTTCTACGATTTTTCGTTTTTGAGCTATGCTGTTCACATACATACACACACACAGACTCACACACAGACACACACACAGACACACACACAGACACACACACACACACACACGACCATTCGCCTAAAAACCACTTTTTTGGACTCAGGGGACCTCAAAAACGGATATTTCCGGTGAAAACTCGATATCGAAAAATTTGACCACGATTACAATACTTCCTCTTACTAGGAGTAAGAGAAAGTAATATTTCAAATAAAAGTGAAACGTTGATATCTGTGCAAATAGCATCCTAAGTTTCCAAAAAAATCTGGCATACCTACAATATATTTAATTGTACCATCATATTAGATAAGTGATAGAACCATACACTTTACTGAAGTAGTACTTTAGAGGAAAGTTTAATGCTTTGGTCCCCCAGGAAACCTCCCCCCACCCCCACTTCCACCCCAAAATCTCAATATTCCAGAAAAAACTGCTTTAAATAACTTTAATACGAGAAGTATATGTAGAAGATACACGTGGCAAGGGGAAAAGTTCTCAGCGTAGCAGTGAAAATGAGTTTTTTTTATTTTAAAAATGCATTTATTTCTCACTGAAGTCTCCCTTTAGTTCAATACAATTTGTCCAACGTTTCTCCAATAAATGGATTCTGGAGTGGAAGAAAGAAATGAAAGAAAATAAGAATTTTGAAAATATATTGTGAATTTTAGCTAGTTCAAATAGTTATTTTAGTGAAGGAGAAAGAGCCAGGTACTATAATTTAGGTCAATGCTACTGAAGAGACAAAGGGACAAAAATGTTAGGATAAGACAATACACTCCCTCCAGACATACCAGCATTATTTGAAAAGATTTGAACAATTAGAAGGCAATCTTTCAAGACAGTCTGAACTAGACATCCAACTAGAACACTTGATTCAGGAATCGCTATCTTAAATTCAGTGCCAGCTAAAGAGTTTAGCATTTATTCTAGATAAACAATTGATTTAATAAGCATACAGTTGTGATTATTGTAAAGTATTTAAATTCTTTTAGAAATTAAAATTTTTATTTTAAAAACAGTGGTGATCTCTTGATTATTTCTGATATTTCTCTCTTAAACATATATACTCACAAGCCTCTTTACAAAACCACTCTTGCTACAAGCTACTACTACAAACTACTCCTACAACACATCACACCAATACATTTCAATTCCGTCCCTGAAAAAAGGCGATTCTGGAAGGTCTTCAAAATATCCATTTACCGGTGCCATCATCTCTTCAATTGATCCAAAACGTTTTCCAGCCACAAATTTCTTAAGGTTTGGAAATAGATGAAAGTCAGAGGGAGTCAAATCTGGCAAATAGGGAGGATGTTCCAACAATTCATACTTCAAATCCCTCGATTTTCCTATTGCCAAAGCGCTTTTGTGGGCGGGTGCACTGTCCTGTGGTGAAAGACGACTTTTTACTTTTACAAACTAGGCCTTTTCTCTCTAATTTTTTTATCTAGCTGGTCAAGAGGATGTGCGTAGTATTCCCCATTGATTGTTTGAACCTTTGGCAGGTAGTCAATTAAAAGAATTTTTTCGGAAACCCAAAAAACACTAGCCATAACCTTTCCATCCAATGCAATGTCTTTGTTTTCTACAGTGCAGAGCCACGGCTTCTCCCCACTGTTTAAACTGTTGTTTTGATCAAGTGTAAAGTGGTGAACCCACGTTTCATCCATCGTAACAAATCGGCACTGAAAATAGGTTGGATTGTTCTTAAATTGGCACAAACATTGCTGAGAAACTCGATTCCTCACTTGTTTGTGATCAGCATTTAACAAAGCGGCACCCATCTTGCGCAAAGCTTTCTCATTTCTTCGTGTAAAATGTGCCGTACCCTCTATTCTGAGATGTCTTCAGCCTTAGCTATCTTATACACCATTAATCGTCGATCATCTAGAACCATATTGTGTATGTTCTCGATATTTTCTTGTGTAGTTGCAGTTTTTGGCCGTCCTTCATGTGGATCATCTTCAATCGATGTACGACCAGTTTAAACTCAGCTGCCCTTTTTTTTTTTTTACTGTTTGTTAACGAAGGTGCAGACTCCTTATACACTTTCACCAACTTTGGATGAATTTCTGTTGGCGATAAACCATCCAAAATAAAGAATTTTTCTGACGGAACAGTATTCAAGTTAATTTATTTTGTCACAAAATACACAATACGCTTAATTTAAACAGCCATTCAAAACAAACTATTTGTTTGATCAAATTCACAGTTTTGGTGTTTACTTTTGCAACAAGTGTGCCAACATAACAAAACATTAATTTCATTTGTAGCACTGGCATCTATGGGTTAGGCTGAGAACTTTTCACCCTAGTATATAAAGTTTACCGAAAAGTATATTCATTTTAATTGGTTCATATTTTAATCTTGATTATTGCTTCGAATTGCTGATATATCAAATCAAAACTCGAAACATCCGTAATTTCAATGATATTTCATCCGTTAAACATCTTTACTGCTTTCTTGTTCGCTCACCACTTGAATTTTCTTTTCCTGTTTAGTCTCCTTATCTTCTTTCTCATAAACACTCACTGGAACATGTTCAGCACAAATTTTTCAAGCTGATTTCTTTTAAATTAAATATTCCTTATACTTCTAAATAACATACCTGCACTACAAAAGCTTACAAACCTACCTTCTTTAGAATCACGCCGTACATATCTTGACTTTATGTTTATCTTCAAACTACTTAATAATCATATTGACTGTTCTTTATTACTTTCCCAGCTGAATTTTCGTATATCTCTTCATAACCATAGATTTCCTTCGGCTTTCTTTGTACCTCATCTCTCCTATAATTATCTCCTACATTCTGGTCTTAACCGACTCAGTAGAATTGTCAATAATATCATTCAACAGTTCCCTTATCTTGACATATTTCATTCTTCCTCTCATGTCATTAAGTTTGCTCTCCTTCGCATTTCTCCTCCATAGCCATATGGTCGCATAATAAGAAGTGAATGTTCACCATAAATAAATTTATAGTTCGTATTTGAAATAAATATTTTTGGCAGTTTTATGTATAGTGGAAATGCAAAAATAATAGTTTTGAAAAATAGTTGAGTAAATTTTGACAATATTTAAGTGAAGCCGTTTCGGAAAATAAATAGTGAATTTACCTTCAAAAAGAGTGTATTTAGAGTCAGGTACTGAAATATAAGGTCATTGAAATTAAAGAAACAAAGGCACAAGAATCCGTTAGGCCAACTCTTTTGTAAAAGAAAATCCCCCGCTAGAGAGGGCATTCCTTCAAGACAGTCTGCATTCTGCTTTCAAAGCTAGAACACTTGCTTCAGCAATCGCTCCTTAAACTCATGCCAGTGATAGCGATTTCCTTTATTCTAGATCATTTATTAACAAAGTTTTGTTATAGTCACCAAGGAGAGCACATCAGGACTGTGCCAGTTATAACATAAGAGTTTATGCCAACTAAATTCAGTAAATTAATTAATATTGCTGTGTTATTGAATAGCATTTAAATATCTTTAAAGAATATATTTAATTTAATCTACCAGCGTTTTCTTAATTATTCTTATTACTTCTCTCTTAAACATATATACTTACAAGCCCTTTTACAAAACCGCTCGTGCTACTACAAACATACAACAAACACATCCACACCAACACACCAATCACATTTCATATGTATTATATTATATTCTTGTATATATATAGTTTTATCAAGTTTTTATTTTCTTACATAGTATTTTGAACATTTAATATATGTATATATATTTTATTATCATTACTATTACTGTAGTTATTATATGTTGGGCAATAATTGTGTGATTAATATTTTATACCTAAATTTGGGCCCGTATATATATATATATATAAATAAATAAAAGATGAATAGCTTTGGTTGTTACACGATCTATAAGGTGAAGGATTTTAAAAATTTAATCATCAATATAATTCTTTAAAAAAAAATAAATAATCCTTTCTTGATAATAATATTAAAATCAAGATATTATTAAATATTGAATTTTCTAATTTTAATATAAAGAACACGAATTTTTATGATAAGCTGAATTAAAAGTAAGCTACAGAAATTAAATAATATTCTCTGTATTAACAAAACTGCGTAGGAAACTGGAATAAGCTTTACCTATTAATCCCAAGAACCACTTTTTAGACTGGAGATAAAAATAATTTAGCGCACTTTGTGGGGATGAATAAAAAAAAAGAAAAAAAGAAAAAAAAGAAAAAAAAAGAAAAGTCTTCTAAAATAATTGAATTTTCTTCGGTTTCCATGGGAAACAGGGATCGCCTTTTGCCGTATTAAGTGTTAGAATGGGGTTGAAGGAATGTTGGATGCGGTGTGAAGGAATGTGCAATTAACCGTGCGGGACTACTTCTAGAATGTCCAATAACGGGTCATTAGAGTAAAGAAAGGGGTATAAAGGAGTGTGAGAGAGAGAGAGAGTGAGAGAGATGTATACACCAGAAATAAAGAGAAGAATGGTGGAAGAGTGGCAGGAGGAAGATGATAACAAGCAGGTGTGAACATAGCAGTAAGTAGTTAAGTGTGAAAGTGCTGCCATCACGTCCCATCCCAGGGTAATGCAGCTTCCATACTACCACCTTTAACAACCGTCGTCAGCGTCACTTCTCACGACTTACTTTGCTCACGAATAGTCAGTATCCCCCCCGCCGTTGCCGCCTCCTTTCTGGATCCAACATTCCAGTTAAACTTTATTTCCCTTCTTACATGCTTCCGTCGTCACTCTGCGGCTTAGTTTTCTTGCATTGTCTTTAATGGCCTATTGTCAGTACTTTTGTAAATTTAACAGGTCCAAAACTGTGTGTTTGTATATCGATAAAATTCAGTGGGAGAAGAAAATTTGAAAACCAATCTATATCATTGATGAATGTCTTCCTAAACTAATTTGCATTTCATAAGTGAAAAAAAAAGAGATTTCAGAAGAGAGTTTTAATATATTTAATATTTTTTCTAATAGTAATTTATAAGAGGAAATACTAGGGTTGTGAATTAAATTTGGAAATTCAGTTTCCCCTAGAAAATTATGTTTTGAGGTCCCCTGAATACGAAAAAAAATCTGGTGTGAAACCTTCATACGACTTTGACTTTCTCTTCCTAATAAATAATAGGGATTAGAAAGAGAGAAAATTAGTGAGAAAGGGGTCTCTTAGAAATAAGCTAGAATGGATGTTGAACACTGAATAATAAAAGAGGGGCATAAAACTGCCAGGACTCGAAACACCAATAATCGAAATTAGGTAGCGAGAGATTTAGACTGTGTGAAGAGAAAGGTAGTAGTTGGTTGCTGACGCGTGGTAAACTGTTGTATAAACTGTCCACCTTGTAGGGCTAGCCTTGACTGAATATATACAGAGTCTCCCACTCCAATCTGGCCTAAATAGCGAGAGAGAAACTCAATTTTGTTTCTCTTCCTATTTACACTATAATAATACAATATAACAGAAACATTTTCTTTAAAACCGTTATCTTTATAAACGTTTGAATGAGTTTGCCATAAAAAAAAAGGTAGCAGGAGTGTACAACTAATCTACAACTGAGTGTAACTAATATGGAAGCCGCTCACTGTCGCAACTAAAGTCCAAAGAACTCCCCTGAAATAAAAGTTTTAAATAAAAGTTATAAAAAAAAAATCGAACTCATTTCGAGAAAAATTAAAAAAAATTAAAAATTAAAAACTGTTTCTGTAAAGTCGCACTTCCGGGCGAACCAATTTTCTCCAAATTTGAAATTCTATTAATGCTTCAAATGTGTATTAATATTATGTAGCTGGTGGAATATTTAGAGGAAAACATAACGCTTAACTGTTCCCTAAGACAATTTCCCTGAGTAACAATTTTCTCAGGAAAATGTTACAAATAAAAGTGATTGTAGATTGTTGTAGGGGATTATTGCACTGCGATCTGAAAGATCTATTGTATACCCCCGGAGCCTTCTCCAATGCACAGTCGGCCTCCAAGCAGCATTCTGTAGCTACAGACAACATTGCCCATCACTGGACAGCAAGTTGAAGAGGCGGCTTCTAGGAAGAAAAAATCTAAGGGCAGCATGCTGGATTCGAACACGGGACCTCCGCGTTATTAGTCCAGCGCGCTACCACTGAGCTAATCCCTTCCTTCTCCCTTGGCTTTCGCCAATTAACTAGGGACGGAGACTCTAGTTTGTTTACTATGTTTGTCCTTGTCTGTAAAGTGTAGAGTGCATGTAGTGTTACCAAAAACTACACCTGATTGCATAGTTAGAACTGAATTTGGCATTCCTCACATTCTACTTTATATAGTTAAAGTCTCATTGCGCTGGGTTAAAAATATGGCTAGTATTGAAAGTAAGAGACTGCCGCGCAAATGTCTTACATGCGGATTCTGTAAATAGTCTGAAATATAACTGGTTCTCTCAGTTGAATAGTTTACTTTTAGAGCACGATATTGAACTCTATCCAGAAGAATTAACCCGTGGTATTAATTTTTCTGTTAGAGAAATTGTTAATTCCTTAAAAGATAGTTTAAAGCATAGGGACAGGGCAACTCCTTGAAAGTTCTCGATATAGTCAAATCTAAAATGCTCTTCCTAGCTAATGCTCCTCAGGAGTATGTTACTATCAGAATGTTATTTCCTATTACCAAATTGATAGCCCAATTGAGACTTTCAAATCAATATATTTGAAGTTAACTGTAAATAATATGACGTATACTGTAAACTGTAATCAGATCTGTACTATTTGTAATATGTTTGTGAAGGAAGACTTTTTTCATTTGTTTGCTCAATGCCCAATATATACACCAATAACAATGAATTATTTTAAATCTACTGTACCCTCTAGAGTGGAGACAGTTATTCTCAGTTATCTATCCAGTACCTCTAAAGAAGACTTAACTTATTTTTGTTACTATATTGATAGTGTACTTAGGCTTCGGTCCTTTATTTTGAATGAGTAATTGCTTACAGTATTTCTTTTCTTTATTATTTGTATTGTTTTGCTTTAACTTTAATATTTTATTTTAACTTTAAAATTCATTTGCTTCATTTTTTTGCATTGAGACTTTATCATGTTTATTTTATTTTCTTTTTTTTTTTTTAACTTTGCTTTTGTTTGTTAATTACTTTAGTTAATTTGTTTGCTTTTCTACAACGTTTATTATTTTTGTTTATTAAGCAAGTAGCTCATGCTCTGTTATCTGTAATTTCTTTTTTCTTGTATAACTTTCTTTACTTCTTTTATAGTCACTCTGTATGTAAAGGATGTAATCTTATAGACATACAAATAAATAAATAAAATAGTATGTAGTTTAAGTGTATTGTGTACTGTTCTGATGAAGTGCATGGGAGCTGTGATAACCCCCTTTGGGGCCGCTATTCCCCAAATAACTGCATACAACAGATACCCCTTGCGAGCAATAAAAGTGATAGATATTTAATATATGTAGATAGTATACATAGTTTGTAGAAAATTATTGGCACCAATTACGAGAAAATCTTGAAAAACTAAAATGAAACCAAAAAAAATGTAGTAAAGTTTCATTTTCTTTTGATGGATTTTGCCCGAAACTTTCATGGCAAATACGGTGATAAAATGCAAAAACGGAATACCAAGTTTTCCGCTTCCTGCAACTTTTCATTTTTAAGATATTTTGTTTTTAAAAAAAAAACCACCCACATACACACACACACACACACACACACACACACATACTGAAAATTCGCTAAATACTTTATTTTTTTACGTTTTCAGGAGATTTCAAAACAGGTATTTCCGGTTTCAATTCAATTTTGAAAATTTGACACAATTACAATACTTATTTCCTCTTACCAGGAGTAAGAGAAAGTAGATAAATGTATTGAGTGTGTCTGAGAAAGAAGAGAGAGAGTGACTGAGAGGAAGAGAAAACAAACTTTCTCAACAACGGAAAATCACAGGAAGCTAATACTTGGTATTCTACCTTCACGTCATATTTGACACAAGATTTTGGTCAAAATAGAAAACTGAATGTGCGATTTTTTACAAAATGTTTTTTATTTCGCAAATTTTTCTCAAAGATTGCTTCAACGAGTTCATTTAAACATATTTTTTTTTTTTTTATCCAACGCCTACCCGCGATATCGTTGCCCATATCGGTATCATGTTATTTTATTTCTTTATTTTTTTTTATTTCTTTATTTCAACCTGAACATAACAAATACAAAAGGCACGTCAATAACAATACTTCATAAGAATGTATAAAAATATTTACAAGACTATAGTATTATGTAAACTAAATTAGCACTGCACTCTAACCACCAAACAAACAAATATCATCAAACTATTCACTTTAGTTTAAAGTCGTTAATGCTCCAGTTTGTATCAGTGAATTCTTTTACACTATAAAAACAGTTGGAAATTACAAACTTTTTTCAAAATCATCTCAAATTTTCTTATTTCCAACTGTCTTATATTCACTGGGATTTTATTAAAAATTCTTATTGAAACGACATTTGGAAGCCATTCTGTTTTCTTTAACCTTGTCACAGGTAAGTCAATGTTTTCTTTGCTTCTTATGTTATACTGGTGCTGATTTCCTCTAGTCACTGCATCTTTATTTCTATTTTGCCTTAAGGCCAGCTTGTATATGTACAAAGAAGGCAGAGTCATAATTTGTAGCTTTTGAAAAAGTGGTCTTCCACTTTCATGTAACTTTTTTTTCGACATAGTTTTAATCGTTTTTTTTTGCACTTTAAAAATTTTAACAATATCAGATGAGGATCCCCATAGCTCCACTCCATAGCTCATTCTGGCATGGAATAACGCAAAAGTAAGTCATCCTCAATACTTCCAAAGGAACTTCATCTTGTAATTTCCTTAGTAAGTAGACTATCTGAGATAGTCTATTACTCAGAGAGTCAATGTGGATTTTCCAAGATAGCTGACTGTCCAATGTTACTCAATAGAGTCGTGCACGTTGCTGCATGGCTGAACCACACTGGCAAGGCGGAGTCGTAAACATCCTTCAGCGCTAGCTTCGCAAACTTTAAGGTGCTCTACGTCCATTTACCCCATCATGGCTGATAGTTTGCACTGATCATTCTCTACCACGCTGATCCTGCATAAATGAGCTTGCAGATAGTCGTGCCCGGTCATCAATAGAAACGCCGCAACTCCTATATCGCATGGCATATTGTCTACACATATTCCAGTGTATCACTTTTCTTTTTTCTTTTTTTTTTTGTAAACATTTATTCTCCAGGAAAATGGATTTTTTGAAACGTCCAATGAAAGCTGCAACATTATATTTACTTTTAAAGTGCCATTTCAGAACATTCAGTGATCCCATATCACCAGTCACCTTAAAAGTATTGTTAAAATGCCAAGAAATTGAAGGAAATAGGTTGAATAAGTTTGTTTACTGAGTTTTATTACTTTCTCTTACTCCTAGAATAAGAGGAAGTATTGTTGTAATCGTGACAAATTTTCGATATCGACTTTTCAACGGAAATATCCGTTTTGAGGTACCCTGAGTCCAAAAAAAGTGGTTTTTAGCAAATGGTGTGTGTATGTATATATGTATATAAACAGCATAGCTGAAAAACGAAAAACCGTAAAAAGTTGAAACTTGATATTAAGTTTAGATATCACGATGGGATCGGACAGTGCGTTATCTGTCAAAATTCCTCAACCGGAAATACCACTTTACTAGTTGTTTTTTTTTTAGGTTTTTGCAATTTTCTCAAAAATGGCTCCGACGATTTTCTTGAAACTGTTTCGTATCAAGTACACATACAAAGAGCTACCAACTTTTATTTAAAACATTTCTCTGGGAAAATTTATTTAATGGCACTTTTAGGGGAGGGGTGGGGTTACAGCTTCCTCTAATGTGGTATCATAGTTGATTATACAATTCTATCATCTAAAACAAAATTAATTAGAAATAAATAGATGGCCAAGATTCCAAGTTTCAAGAAAATTAGTAAACCGGAAGTGCGCATTTACTGGACAATTTTTTTCAGTTTTCGACGAATTTCATTAAATTTGGTACACAAACTATAAAATTTGTCAATTATAATTTTGAGAACTGGAGTAAGAGGAAGTTGTGTGAGTGTTTCACACCAGATTTTTTTTTTTTGTAGTTTCCTCGAAATAAAAAAGCCTTCTACGATTTTCTATAACGCTGGATTTAAATTGTTTAGATTAAGCCTTTCTTTTTTTTTTTTTTTTTTTTTTGAGGCTTTTTAGAATATGATGACTTTAGATTTCATGGGTTATTTATTAGATTATACATTAAAATGTTATGACGAAACCCATCAAGATATAGCAGCATCTCACTTTCAGTTTAGTCGAATCTCTAATCCTCACTTATATGTTGAAATCGTTGAAATAAGGAAAGAATTACTTCGATAAGAGATCAAGAGATCAGCTCCCCTTTGTTTCTATAATCGTCGATCGCGTTGTCATCTACAAAGTACAGCTTTATGGGCAAAAATGTGTATTGTGCAGAACTAGTTTTTTTTTTGCTCTAGAAACGCTAAAGTCAAGCAGTTACACAAAGCAACTTGCTTTTAAAGACCGTATGTTTGTGTGAAATTGTTGGATGTGTACTACCGTGATGGTCATATTGTTAAGACTAGATATCCGCAAGAACCTGAAAAGATCCTGCTAGTGTACTTTTTACCTACGCCAAACCATTCTTCAACCAACAAAAATGTTTCAATGTAATTTTCAATTTACATAAAACTTCTGATTTAGAAAATCAGTAAGAATTAGTTAATTTTTTGCCCTTAAGAATGTTTAAAAATCTTATATAATTGAGAGAAACCCTTTATATATTTGGGCCCAAGTTGTATTGAAAGTTTCTTTGCTTTTATATAAGAAATTTTTCATTAAAATTGGAGAATGTATTTTAATAAAGAGAATTTCTATATTCATTTATTGATATTGATTTTCATCATAAAATGGAAATGATGTTTTTCTGGCTGATGACTAAAGAAAGGATCAAACTCTGATCAACGTGTTTTCCTTCATCTTTTCTTGTTTACAAAGTTAGATGAAAAGCCAGTTTTTCTTTTTAATAATCATAGCTTTTTTTAAATAAATTTTAGATTTACTGTGTTTTCTTAATAGAAATCTGTCGCTACATTCATTAAAATAAATTTCCAACGGTTTTTTTTAAATTTCCAACGGTTTTTTTTAAAGTTATAAGATATTACTTTCTATTGTGAAGAGAAGATACACTGCACAACTCTTTGCATGAATTACACCGCTAGTTAACACCCAGTGACTTCTCCATTGGGTTAGCCACTGCTTCAGCGGGCACGGCATCCCTGCGGGTATCTCAGCCTAATAACACGAACAGCTCTTGAACTTCCACAACATTCACACAATGTACAAACAGCCTACAGATGTATTTACTAGATTTCAACGTACCATAGCAAACTCCAACTTTTCACCACACATTCTTACCAAACATACCATTTCTACTCTGTACAAACTCTATGCTATTAGCTACTTTCTCTGAACATGAAACACAAGTCTAGTGCTCTTGTCTTTGAAGCATAGTTTAGGATTCGATGTCTTTTAGGCTCCAACGATATTGGCTTACAATCAGTATTGGGGACCTAGTTACGAATGTCAGAAACTAAGCGGCTACGATAATTACGCATTGTTATACTACACACACACACACACACACACACACCGTTCACTAATAAAAATGGCCGTCAACAGCTCCTGTGCCCTTCTAGAGCCTATTACTTAAGGGTTTAGTTCAATTTTTTTTCACACTGATTGCCTCATAGCATTCTAGCATACCTAGAACCGACATCATTGTTTCTTTTGACGTAATTGTTTAATTAATTCTAAGGTTGTGGAGTTGTCCTGCTCGCCCAGAGCAGAACACAATAGTTTCAAGAAGGTGTCAGAAACAGGCCTCGTAGAGCTCATTTGGTAGGCAACATTTTTTTTTAAGACCTTTTTTTAGATTTCTTTCTGATTCAATCTTTTTCTCAGTTCCCACGCCTACAAAAATGAAGGAAAGGAGTTTACAAGAGGAGGATTAGATTGGATAGGAGCATGTGGAAATGGGATATCGGAAGACGACACAACTTCGATGTTGGAAAAATGATTTATGTATTCTCATGTAATTATGTTAGTCATTTAATGACATACAGAAAGTGAATTTCAAATAGTATTTTTTTAAATACAACATCCTTTGAAGAGTCGTAACCTGCTCCAATACTATACAAGAATGGCAAAGATAGTCTAATAAAAACACAAATGCCTATATTGGAGTGAGGGGGAGAGAGAATTAGGAAGAATGGATTTAGGAATGAGAAATAAACTAGATGATATGCTGAACATTGTATAATGAATAGAACACACAAACTGCAAGGACTTTACAGTAAAATAGAAGTTAGGTAGCGAGAGAGACAGACTGGCTGAGTAATAAGAAGGTAGTAGATAGATTGCCGAATGGATATACTGTTATAAAATTGTCTCGTAAAACTGAACTGTCCTGCTGTCGTTCTATTTATATGAATCGAATTCTCTCACCCTAGTCTGGCCTAGTTGGGGGAGTAATTAACGTTTTATTCATGTAATGTATGCTTCTTCGCTCTAAGCGGGATCCTATGAATCTTTAATAATGATTCGGACCCCATTACATGCCTGTTACTTATATTTGAAACATTTTGCCAGGAAAATTGATTTCTTGGAGGGTTCTAGGGGAGCAACAACGTTAAGCTTTCCTTTAATTACCACTTCACGCAAGGTTTTTCCAAATTTATAATATGCAAGAATTCCAGATTTGAAGAAAATCAAAAAAACGGTGACTTTACAGAATTTTTGGATTTTTTAGTTTGTTTTTTTTAATTTTCTCGTAAAACTAGAACGATTACTTTTTAAACTTTATAACCAGAAATTTAAAAATACAATTATATTTAAAATAGTTGGAAGTTTTCACAATAGATTGCGTGCAGGGTAATACTTTCGTAATAGAATATTTATTTAAATGCAGCAAATAGTAAGTCTGTGAACTTTGGGCCACCGTTGTAATGCAAGTGCTTTAAAAAAGATAGTATGAGTAATGACACGCTACCGGGATGTACCTCTCTCTCTCTCTCTTTTCCCGTCTCTTTTAGGAATTAGTGCTGCTTTACCGTCAAAGTGTTCCGCAAAGCGTACAAAGATACAGATCATTTACATGCTAGCTAATGTTTCTGTAAGTTGCATTTGGGCAATAATATAGGTTATAACTAGGGAACGGATTCGTATGTATTTACATATTTTTTTCTAGGCAATTTACAGACGTTTTTCAACTAGAAGTATTCATACTGACACTTTGTAAGCCGTTTGAGTCTACTTTTATTTCACATATTTACACATATTTGGATGTTATCGCATATTTATACATATTTGATCAAAATAAATAAATATTTCTACATATTTAATCAAAATATGTACATATTTTTCATTTTGGGCATATTTTCATAATTGGGAGGTGGTTGACAGGAACTGTGAACCACAGACTGTAGGGCTGTGAATCACAGTGGGTACAATGGTTATTGTACTTTACATAGAATGCTGCTAAACAGTGACGGGCACTTGTTAGTTCTTTGAAGTTGTCTGACGTTGTCTGTTCTTTCAGCTCGTTCGTTGAAGTGTCCAATTCATCTCGTTCGGTCACTTAGTGTATTCTTTTTTGGGTGAAATGCCACGAACATCGGCCTCAAACAGACAACTGGTTGCTAAATATCTTCGCGAGTTTCCAGCAGAACTTTTTCGAAGTGATGGAGACATTTTGTACTGCACAGCTTGTGACAAGCGCGTTTCTTGCTCTCAACGTTCCCAAGTCACCCAACATATTGCCACCGGATCGCACATAGAGAATAAAAACAGAAAGAAAGAGAGGACGTCCTATCAAGCCTTCCTTACATCTCCATCATCAAGTAAGTCTACTCTGAGTACAGATCTGTGTCGGGCTTTGGTTAGAGCAGATATCCCTTTCCACAAACTTAAAAATCCTCATTTCAAAGGATTCTTAGAGACCTATATTGGGAAAAAAATGCCTGACGAGAGCACTCTGCGGAAAAACTACCTGGAAGATATCTATAAAGATACACTAACCAAAATTCGAGAACATATCAAAGATGGACCGATTTGGGTGTCAATTGATGAAACCACTGACGTTGAGGGCAGGTATATTGCCAATGCAGTTATTGGAAAACTTGACAGTGATGCTGATGTGGATTCAAAGCCATTCCTTTTGAACTGTGAGGTTCTCGAAAAATGCAATCATTCCACCATTTCACGATTCTTCGATGCCTCAATGCATATCCTATGGCCCAGTGGAGTTTTGAACGAAAAAGTTCTTTTGTTTCTCTCTGATGCTGCCCCCAACATGGTCAAGGCTGGGCAATCTATTCAGGTATTTTATCCTAAGATAATTCATGTGACGTGTATTGCTCATGCCTTGCATCGAGTAGCAGAAACTGTCCGATCTTTGTTCAGTGACGTAGATTCCTTAATCTCCTCGGTTAAAAAAGTGTTCTTAAAAGCACCAAGTCGCATTAAAATGCTAAAAGATCTCTATCCAGGCTTGTGCCTTCCACCAGAACCAATATTGACAAGATGGGGTACTTGGCTGGAAGCAGCTTGGTATTACTATGAAAACTACAATAAAATCAAGAATGTCCTTTCACATCTCGAAGACGAAGCAGTAGCGATAAATACAGCCAAGTCTTTATTCGAGAAACCTAATTTAAGGAATCGACCTTGCATTCATTTCTGACAATTGCGTATTTCTTGCACAAGCCATTACCCAACTTGAGTCCCAAAATGTTCGACTGACAGAAAGCGTGTCCATCGTTAAAAAAGTCATCGAAAAGGTGGAAGGAATACCTGGGAGTAAGGGAGATCTGATCAGATCAAAACTGGTAGAAGTACTGAGCAAGAACAAAGGGTGGGAGACCATCTGCCAGATTTCTGATATTATCAGTGGAACAGAAGTCACCTCAGAACATCGTGTACTCTTTACAACCAACGAGATAACTTCTTTCAGCAAGGCACCTATAAAATCTGTAGATGTTGAACGATCTTTTAGTCGTTACAAGTCCATCTTACATTCCATCGTCGTCCCTGTACGTTCCAACATTTGAAATTTCATGTAGTTGCAAACAATTTCGAAGAGTGAAGTTTTCAAAATTGAAAATTTAACACATCTTTTTATAAATAGTAAAAATGTTCTTTGTTGTATAAATCATTATAACTTGTAAAAACAAATTATTTTGTTCCTAATAAATTATTATAAATTGTAAAAATGTTCTTTTCTTGTATAAATAATTATAACTTGCCCCCCCCCCCCAAAAAAATTCCATTTTCATAAAAAAAAATGTCCATTTTACTTAAATATTCCAGAAAATATTTTAAGAAAATCACATATTTTCCACATAATTGACGAAAATAAATGCATATTTTAATTAAATATTTGGCATTTTTAAATATATAAAAATCCGTTCCTTAGTTATAACAAATAATCGTTCTGTCTTTTTTTTTTCTGCTTCTCATTTATGTAAGGTGTTTGCACTATGGGATGTTAAATAATTTATGTGAATACCCCCCCGCCTCACTGAGATCTTGCTGGAAGGCAAAATTTTTCTTTTACTTGTAACAGATTTTCCGCGACAGCTTGATAGCTATTTGGCGCCCAATTTTGGTTACAACTTAGAATACTAATTGTACAGATATAAATTTATATCACTTTAATTTAAAACATTTGGTTTTTGAAAAAATTACTTTTTAAAGGGGTGCTGTGAGGAGGAATCAGTGACTTTAGATTTCATATTTTAGTGGATTTAATGTTTTATAAGCGGTAGCTATATTCTCTACTGCAATGTAATCATTTTGAGTACACTCTCCTATTTCTTAAAAAATTTTTCGTTTTAAAAATGCAATCTAAGTGTAGTAAGAATAAATATTTCCTACCAGACTGTTTTGGTAGCAGTTTGGTGGAGACATAACTTTGCTTCAAATTTTATTTGCTTATATTCAGTTTTTTTTTTATTCCAGGTACACTGGCTTGTTTGTCTAATACAATTAAAATTCGATCGTCTGTATATCGTTGGGTTTTATAATTAACGTTGCCGTGGATAATGAAGGCAAATCGTTATGCAAAGTGATTTCTTTTTTTTTTTTTTTTTTGTTTCAAAAAGAGGAAACGAAGTGTGTTTGGTTGGAAGCAACATGGTATTTTTTGGGTTAACAGTGTCTGGTCAAAATAAAGTTGAATGGTGAAGTTGAATAAAGTATGAAATAAAGAGTGAAAGAGCGTGCAAGAGTGAGTGTGAAGGCAGAGTAATATTGGTGAAATGTTGGAATATTTAAGTAGCTAGTGAAAAGTGCGGGCTGTGACCCTCCCCCACACTGATGGGGGTAATGGTGCAGAAAGTCCTTCTTCCACTCTCTGCCACCGTCTCATTCCAAAAATAAAAAAAGAGAAAAAAAAGAGATTCTTTCCAATTTATTGATTACGTTTAGGCCTCAATGAATTCCAATTAAAAATTCCCTTCATCACATTCTTCTCTAGCTCATCAGAGTGGTCCATTAGTATACTATTTACATCGCCAACCTCCAATTGTCAATATACCTTATTTTTTTTTAAATATATTTTTCTCACTCAATTTTTTTTTTTTTTATAGTCACTTCTATCGTCAGTTTATATTGCCTCATTGAAGTTGATGATATCCCAGTAAAAGCCAAGAATAACTTTCATCATTTCAATAAATCATACGTCATTGTTTTTTCTATATTTTTTTTTAATCCCCTTTATTTTTCAATGATTGGCAGTTATTTATAGATTAATTAACCACTTCGTCACACCAATTTTCTCAAAGAAGAATGAATACGTTTTATGATATATATATATATACATTTTGAAGTAACATTTAGTAATGTAAAGTATGATTTTTTTTTTTTTTTTAATGTTTTTATAAAGTATTATAGAGAAATTTAAACAAGTGCCCCCCCCCTCACGAAGGAGTCTGTGGGGCTAATTATATGATCATACATAATAATATACAAATAATCATCAATCAATATTAACATATCATCATTATGCTTTAAAAAATCCATTCTTGTACAAGTAATTTAAAAAATTTAGATGATTACAAATATTGACTGATTTCATCTCCTTCTTGTTTTACACACTTATTTTTAAAATCTTTCACTTAACAGAAATTTGCAACCTAACGACGTCATCTTCAGCTGATATTTACATTATTTTTTTTTTCGTTATAAGGGCTTATTGCACTGCGACCTGAAAAATATATTGTGCCGCCCGAATCCTTCTCAGTGCACTGCCGGCCTCTGAGCAGTGTTCTCTAGTTATAAACAACACTGCCCATCACCAGATAGTGAACTGTAGAGGCTCCTAGGAAGAGAAAATCTAAGGGTAGCGCGCTAGCATTGAGCTAATCCCTTTATTCTCTCTTGGCTTACGCCAGTTATCTAGGGACGGACCCTAGTTCGTGTACTGTGTTTATACTTGTCTGTAACGGGTAGAGTGTATGTAGTTTAAAGTTTATTGTGTACTGTTCTGTCATTGAGTACTGACAAAGTGCATGGAGTACTGAGCTGTGATAACCCGTGGGGTTGCTACTCCTCAAATAATTGCATGTAGCAGATAACTCTTGTGGGCATATCTACATTTAGTCAAAAAAATATTACTGAAAAAGAAACTGAAGAGACAAAAATCGGCTTAAAAATTAATTTCGCATAAACATTGTTCTTATTATTTCTCCCTTATAGAGTAAAAATTTCAAATTAATGACGCTTTCTTCTAGTAGGTCAACAGTTACTGATCATTTTTCTAGGTTAAATTCATGTTTAAATGAAGTGATAAGTATCATAGGTTTCTTTATAAGTTTTTAAGTGAAGAATAAGCAAAAATCTTGTTGGATTTGAGATGAGTGGAAGAAGAAGTTTAAGTACCTACAGACGACTTTTGAAGCCTGAATAACTGTCTGTAAAGCACCACTCACCCTCTCATGGTGTGCAGGAGCATAGCAAGCAAAATTTGGACTCTGGATGTACACTATGAGACCTGCGGTTCAGTGGTGTGTGCGAGTATGGACAAGTTGACCACTACCAAGAAAAGCCTTAAAAAAATACAACGTCTTGCATGTTTATGCGTGACGGGAGCAATAAAGACTAACCACACAGCTGGGATTGAGATTATTCTCATCTCACACCTCTTCACCTTACCGTTGAAAAGTGAGTTAAGACGATTATCTTCAGAATGTCTAGGGAGGGAACTATGCAATGGAATGATTGGAAGTGTAGGATGCATTGGCAATATGGTGTGGTTACTCTATCTGCCGGTTCCCCCTTCTGGAACTCTCTCAGAATTAAGAAATACAGCTTCGTAATATTTTTCCTTGAAGTTGAATACCAGAAGAGAGTGGTGCAGTGAATCTGCTCTATATGGCATTAAATAACATAATACTGTCGAGATCCCTGAGGGGAGCAAGTCCCGTAGTGTTTAGGCCAAGGACCTATGGGCAAATTTCCCAGCAAAATTCATGTAATTGTAAAACAAAATTCAATTGTAATCAATGTGTAAGGGTGTTGTGAGGAGATGTTGGTTGTCGATGATGAGTGATAAATAACACCTTAAGATTTGGTTAAGATATATAATTTGATATATATGTATATGACTGACTGCCAAGGACTTTACACTGTAGAGTTTAGAACTGAACTGAACTGACAGACTGATGTGGCTAAAATTATATGTACGGAGTGAAGTTAAACTGATGTGTAAATCAACAGAATGATATCCGATGTGTAAAACTGAATTCAACAGAATGATCTCTGATGTGTAAAACTGAATTTAACAGAATGATTTCCCTGACTGTCCATCTCTTATATATATGGCCGAGCCTCTCCTCTCTGTGCGAGAGGGGCTGTTTCTCTCCGCTAGAGTGGATGAGTGGTGGGGGTTTCACCAAAACCCCTACAAATGCAATTGTAAAACAAAATTCATGTCTCGTTTAACCTCGACAGCAATTATTAGAAACACGAGATAGTTCTTATCCGATTTACAGGCCGGCATTACATAAATCTGCTCTGAGTTCATACATCATTAGGTCAAAAACCGGGTCCAGGGTAGGAACAACAGTTGGTTACCTTTTTGGGTATCATGGCCTTTGGATTTGCAAGGAAATGAGATTCCCGACACCTGGCAAGGAAAGGCCCAGTATCTCCCCTATGGAGCCGAATCTTTCTGGATAAGTGACTAGTCTTTCCAGGAAAAATTAATAAATTAGATGGGAGTGAAAAAAGCACAGTTCTGGAAATCTCTCCTAGGATTGAAAAAGGCTAAGACTATGGTTATTTCCAGAACCATAGAACGTGCATCTGAATAAAAAATAGCTTCAGATGCTGATGGGTTTCCTCACAGGGCGCTGTGGACTTAGAGGGCATCTGAAGATATACGATGGGCTTAGAACGCGATAGTACTTGCAGGTTCTGTGGGAAAATCACCAGATTCTGAGATTTCTCCAAGATCTTATCTTGGAACGGTGCTTAGCGGGGCACAATGGACCTCTTTTTATTTTTGGAATGTACCCACCAAAAAAATTGATCTTCTTATACTTCAAAGGCGCTACAATCTAAAAGTGGATCTTGGCCTCCTCAAGGAGCCTTCGCCAGTTAGCTCGGTCCACTGCAGCTGCTTTCCGATTCCGAAGTTTAAATAGGCTCCTGACACTTCTTCAATTCCATCGATCCATCGTAACCTTGGGCGCTCTCTTGGCCGAGAACCATATAGATTCTCGTTTAAAAGCTTTTTGGGCATTTCAGCTTCATTCATTCGCGCTATATGGCCTGCCCATCTGAGTCTCGATATTTTAATTATTGTTAAGATGTCAGGTTCATTAAGGAGGAAATAAATCTCTCGGTTATACCTCTGCCTCTAATGCTGACCAACTCTCAAAGGCCCAAATATACGACGAAGAATTTTCCTGTCAAATACTAAAACATTGCGTTCATCTGTTTTAGAAATAGTCCAGGCTTAGGACCCATATATGAGCAATGGACGAATTAAAGCCTTATATAATCTCAACTTCTTCGTTATAGATGGATGCCTACTTTTCATCTGTTTATTTACTCTAAAATAAGTTTTATTAGCGGCCATAATTCTTTTAATTTCTGCATATATATTATGGCAGTGACAAGAGTGTCAAGAAATATGAATTCCCTCACCCATTCGAACAGGTATGATCCAAAGCGAACTTCTCTTTTTGCTCTTCGATAATGTCTCCTGACCATATACGTTGTTTTATTCGGATTGGCAGTAAGTCCGAGTTTTCTTGCTGCTGTTTCTAGGGATAAAATGGCTTCTTCTACCGCGGCATTAGATCTTCCAATTATATCCAGATCATCAGCATAGCCAAGAATCTGAACCAGTCTATTGAAGATAGTTCCTGTTGTTTGGATGTGTGAGTCACGGATGGCTTTTTCTAAAGCTAGATTAAATAATAAGCAGGTAAACCATCTCCTTGCCTTGCCTCTCTCTCTCTGGTCGGAATCCCTCAGACATCTCTCCATGTATGAGGACTCTACATACAAAAATTTATGGTAGATTAATTTTTTTTCTACTCACTTTAAGTCTCTCGAAATAGAAACGAATGAATAAGACAATTAACAAAAAAAATGATCACTTAATTATTATATAGTGTTTAAGTAACGTTAGTATTTGAAGTATTTAGAAGTATGTGGAATTGGCGTAGCTTTATAATATTTAGTTCAACCGTGATTTCATAGTTTTCTCATTATACCAAGCGGAAAATTCCATTAACTACAGTAAACTACATCTATTTATATATAGAGTAATGTTAATTCTCAGTTAATTAGTTGTTGCAGAACAGAGACGTAGAGGTTGCCTATTCGCAGAATAAGGTAGAAAATTAATATTGCTCGCGATAATAAACAAAAGTAACAGAAATGTTTCAGCGCTATTAAATATATACCTTTACTAGTTAATGCCTCCCGTAAGAGTGGGAAACATGTTCATAGGGAATGCTTTCATAGGGAATGGTCGTATGAGGAAGGAAATCATAATAACTAGTTCTGTATAGAAGTTGAAGTGAGTGATGTTTAATAAAGTGAAGTAATTACGGTCGGTTATTATTCTTTTCATTTCATGTATAGGCTTGGAGGATGTGAGAAGCTAGGTCACCAACATACTCACCGTTCTATCAGTACAGTCTAGTAAGCTCGCTGAGTGCAATTTAATAAGAACAAATATTTGTTCCCCTCGTCCAACCAGCGAAAAAGTAGTCTGAGTCAGGCCAAATACCATTAAATGGAAACAAAACGTTCAGTCAGCTTTTTCACAACGTACCAGTTATGCTTAACAAGCTCTCCTGTCACTACATGTTGAAAGCTTACCTACATCTTGTAAAATAGAGCTCTATATTATATTAGATAATCTTGGCCATCTTCACTGTGGTAAAATCACATTTAATGTAACTATGTGAAATTTACAAGGCAATATTCCCCCTTTCCACTGTAATTACATGATGCCCCTTGATGTCCTTGCCTTACATAATATCAGCTAATTTTATTATTCATTCATTGTTGGGAGATACAAATAATGTATACTATACGGCTATTATATCTTACTGAATTACATATCAAATTTATCAATATATGTGTATTTAAAATGGTGTAAATAAAGTATTGTATACGTGTATAAAAAGAAATTCAAAGAATCAGCATAAGATAGCCCAAGCGTAATAAACTATTCAATTTATTTCTAGTACATTTAACAAGAGCGAATGACATTAATGGAGGGGTAGCAAAATATACTATCAAAAGATATTTTTATCGAAATCCAATTCTGAAAAGGAAGGAACGTAAAAAGAACTCTTTGCTATGTCAATGTACCCATGACATATACTATCACTTTTCAAAGAAATTCTGCACAATAAACTTTCTGAAAACTGATATTCATTGCTATTAGAGTGAACAAAAGGTGTCTGGGTAAATTATTGCACCAACCGCCATTTTTTTTTTTTTTGAAACAATTTTAATCAACATACTGAATGAAATTTTTTACCCATTACAAAATTTTGGTATCAAAAATGGGAACTTCAAAAAAAATACTAATAATTATTGACCACATTTTTTTTTTTTTTACTTTCTCACACTAACAGTTGTAACAGCATTTAATTTTTAAATTTTTAACCACTTTTATTTTATAATTTTATTTTATATTTTTAGAAGCATTGTATTGAAGTTGTACTTTAGAGGAAAGCTTAACATTACTGTTCCTCCCCCCAGATCAATTTTCTCGGGAAAAATCTTTTAAATCGTAGTAATAAATATTTATGTGTGTAGATAGTAATAATGTATAAAAGTATTTGTAGACCGTTGATGAATTATGTTATAGAAAAGAAACATTCAATTATGCCCACGTTTTGACAGAGTTTCCTGTCTTTGTCAAGGCTTCAATCTAAAAAAAACAATACAATGAGAAACTACAATGCATTAATAATACTGTAAAATGCAGAATAATAATAACAAAAAACTACAAAACAAATTTTAAAAAAATAAATAATATTAGATGTGTATTTTAATAAAATAATAAATAAGATGTGGAGAAAGAACTTTAAAACATACACATTTGTTACATCCCAGAAACAAAAACAAAAAGAAAATTAAAACTTATTACTTTCTTGTCTTAAATCATCTACAGAAATGAAAGTGGGTTGAATAGGCAAGTGAAAGGGATTTGAGGTTATTTTTACGGGTGGGGATAGGTGAAAGAGGAATTCTAGAAGGTCATGTTTTGAAAAAAACCGCTATACAATGCGGACAAATTCATAGTATCATTACGAAAATTAATAGAAAATTTATTTCTTTTAATATATATCATTTCTAATATATTTCTTTTATTCCCTGTTAGTATCTTTTGCTAGGTTGAAAACAAGAACAGTAATTACAGACTTAGCAGTCCCACAGTAATCACACCTATGTGTTTTTTTTGGGGGGGGGGGTTTGTGTTATAATTTTTCTCTTTATTTTTGTAATGTTCCTGAAAAAAACAAACGAAGGTTGTGGAAACGTCGATCTTGTTAATTATTAAAAAACAATTACAAAATTTAATTTTTTTGTTTTTTGTTTTTTACCTTGAATTGGTCGCTAAGCCAACAAATTCTTGTTTTCATCTTACAACTAACGGCCAACGAAGAAAATCATCTGATTATCTTTTGCTAGTATTTTTGGTTTTAGAAAATTCAAATTTATGATTTTTTCCTTAAAATGTTTAGTCAATGTAGTAATGTTGTCTTTGTCGTTTTTATTTCAGCAGTCGTATTCATGTTGGTACATTCTGTTTTTTTTAAGTATTGTGTAGTTTGACCAATACAAACATCTGGACAGTGTGTACAGTCTATTCGGTAAACGAGGTCTAATTGTAATTTGTTGGGAGTAGGGTCTTTATTATGTTTGTTGGCATAATTGAATGTTTCTTTTCTTCACCAATCCTCACCAAATTTCTTCCATAACATTGTAATAAAGTTTAAAGAAAATCATTGGAAACCGTTTTCAAGAAAATCGTGAAAAAATGAGAAACTATAATTCTGTAAAGTAGCATTTACAGTTGATGAATTTTGTCCGAAACTTCGTGTCTGATGCGGTACTACGTAAACGGAATATCAATTTTGAGCTTCCTGTGACTTTTCATTTTTGAGATATTTTGTTGACACACACACACTGGAAAATAAATAGTTACAACACAATCTATAAACAATTGGAAAATACATTATCCATTGGTTGAAGATGTACGAAACAAGATGACAGCTTTCCAGATCACTCACAAGTTCAGGTAAATATCGAATAGGTGATAGTTCATTGCGGCATTGAAGGGAATGAGAAAGCGGACAAGCTCGCTAAATTAGCTTCAAACCAAGTGAACTTGGAGGAAGCATACACAAAAGTTCCAATATCTTATATAAAAAGATTATTAAAAGAAGAGAGCTTAAAAAAAATAGCAGCTTAGCTGGGGAGTAGATCTGAGATTGGAACCCTGGACCAGAATATTTTTCCCTGATATAATACACACCGACTTCAATCATCACTAAGAATTACTTATACATTGATTCTGGAGTTAACAGGACATGGTCACATTAGAAACTACCTACACCCTTTTCAAAATACTTACGTTTAATATATGCCAATGTAATGGTGTATCTGTTCAAAATGTAGATCACATTATTTATGATTGTCAAAAATTTGTACCTTCACGGACTCGACTAATTAGAGAAATCGTGACTAAAAATGGACGATAGAAAATTGAGAAAAAACAATTAGTCGGCAGCAAATAGTGTCAAGTATTTATGGATTTCATTAAAAATATTAATATTAATGACCTATAAATAATAATAATAATAATAATATGTATTTTAATTCAATTTTGTTTTGTAATTCTTTTGTTTTGGTTTTTTTTTGCTCGATTTGTTTTGTTTTATATTATTCTTTTGTTCAATGCTTTATTACTTTTTATATTCTTTACTTTTGTTAATTTTCTAAGATTATTTATATACACTAAAGCGGCGTTTACACGATCAATAGTATTGACAATACTTTAGAGTATTGACAATAATATTGATCGTGTAAAGTGTTAAAAAAGTATTGATGGTCGGTATTGACAAGAGTATTGATGAAATTCAGATTTTCTATCAATACTGAGAATTGGAGGGGATATCGACAATATTATTGGTCAGTTCAATAGTTTTATCGAACGTTGCAACTAACCTGTACAAAACAAAAGCGATACTATTATAATAGGTTAAAGAATTCTATGTAATGAACATCTCCTATAATATATTAAAGTTGACTGGCCCAATTAATTTAAAATTTCCATTTTAAGAAAACATTTCAGTTTGAACTCTGACAATTGCACTATTAGAAAAATCGTAGAGTGTTTCGCAGTTAATTTAATTTTTTGTTTCAAAAAGGGTTTTTATATGCCATGCTGTTTAATATAGAGAGAAAATAGGCTTCTAACTTTCCTTCCGAATGGTAGGCATATTAAATCACTACATGTCTACATGAAAAGTCAATCAAACAATTTTCCTTGTTTATGCCTGATTTTGGTGGAATGTTAGATAAAGATTTAGTATTTTGCCTTCTAAGGTGTTAATAAAAAATAAATGTATCTAAAACATGCAACACAAAATTACCAGAATTATATTATATTTTATTAAATATATCATTAGGATAAATGTTTATTTTCGATGTTTTATAAAGGAATTAATTAAGAGTGAACGATAGTGGAAGTAATTTAAATAAGAAACATTAGAGCTGTCCCCCTTGAGTTTTCTATACAATATTAATAAAGTGAGCAGCAGGGTAAAGAGCTAACTATAACCATGGGCCAAAATAATAGCTACGCAAGCTTTAGAACGATTATTCATTTTTTAAAGGTTAAAAAAAAACAACTAAACTGATGAGTATAAACACGTACATACACTCTCCTAGTGGCAGAAATAGTAGGTAGTATTGACAATAATATTGATCGTGTAAAGTAATGAAATATTGATAGTGGTTAGTATGAGTATTGATGGAAATATTGTCAATACTGTTATTGACAATAATATTGATCGTGTAAACGCGGCTTAAGATCATTCATGTTGTTAGTTTCAATCATTTTACTGTTACTGTATTTTAAGTAACAATTGAAATTATCAGCTGAAATTAAATTATATTTTGTTATAACCAAGCGATAATGTGTTTGAGCATGTGGAAAATAAATTTTCACTCAATAGGGTTACTTCTAGGGACAAAAGAACAACACACACACACACACACACTCCCATAAATTCTCGCTAAAACCATTTTTTTCGTACTCAGGGAACCTCAAAACTTGTACACACTTCCGGTGAAAATACAATTTCGAAAACTTGACACAATCGCCATACTTTCTCTTACTCTTAACAGGAAATAAGATTTGAAGCCCTATATTTTTCTTGAAGATATACTCGTATCTTTTTATCTACCAAATTATCAAATATTTTACAATTCTGCGGCTACTTAGTGTAGAATATTTCGCTTGAGAGGCAAATAATATCATTTATTATCCAGCATAGCCAAGCCTCTAAACAATTTTTTACATATTTTCAATGTTTTTTTTTACATATTTTGGCAAAAATGAAATAGTAAACCAGATTTTGTAGTAATTAAAAAATTTAGGTTGTCTTAAAAAGACCAAATATTTATTTATTAAACTTATTTCACATTATTCAAATAATGTAAATAATCAAATACATTTTATAAAAGTTAGCCCTCCCCGACCCAGATAAAAAAAAAAAAAAAGATGGAATAGAAGAAGAAAACAACCAGGAGACCTTGCTTGAATACTTGGCTCCACTTTCAAAAGAAATTCTAAATGATAAATGAGGAGAAAATTAAAGGACAAACAGAATTCAATGAAGGGGGTAATGTAACGCTATTTACTCAAGTTAGTAACTGTCATTAATAATTCCACTGAATACTGCCTTCATTTGAATTATATTTTATAATATTTTCACTTAAATATTTCACAAGAAACATAACATCAATACAATTCTGTCTGGCGATTTATGTTAAATACAAAAATAAAATATATTTATTTTTGGTCAATTTGTTTAAATGGCCACTGTATGGAAATTAAAAAACAAAAAAATGATACTTCTTCAAGCATCTTGAAAACGTTTTGAAGAAAAAAAAACGCTGTCACAACCAGCAGAATACTTTCCAAGAGTTCGTCAAATTCCCGAAGCACGAATTTTTACGCTACATGAATAAACAAGATTCATTTCTTATTAGCAAAACTCTATTAATTATAATGGTTCCTATATTGAATAATAAAGCTATGTTTTAGCCTAGTTATAATGATTTAAAATTCACAATCAATTATTACTGTTCGCAATTACTTTTGCACCAACGTTTTATCACCATTGCGCATGCATCGGTCAATCACATACTAGTTTGAGACTTTATAGGAATAAACTTATTACACCATTATCATCATCACATATATTAATTATATTTTTAAGGCGCCACCTATTACTATTTAAAGAAGTGGTTGTAAAGTTTGTAAAGAATTGCCCGCAAGGGGTATCTGTTGCATGCACCTGTCACATACGACAGCTCAGTACTCCATGCACTTCGTCAGAACAGTTCACAATACACTTTAAACTACATACACTCTACACTTTACAGACAAGGACAAATTAGAGTCTCCGTTCCTAGGTAATTGGCGTAAGCCAAAGGAAAAGGAAGGGATTAGCTCAGTGGTAGCAAGTTGTACTAGCAACGCGGAGGTCCCGGGTTCGAATCCCATAAGGAGAATGGTACTTTGTAATAAGAGTATATTGTTATATATATATAATTATTGTATAGCGATAATAGGACATTTCTAATTGTAAAGAAAAATAAAACACTTACATAATTACAATAAAAATAGTAATAAATAAAAAAAAAGGAGCAGAGTGATAAATGTGTGTCGGGAGTGGGGAGAGATGGACTAAAGCGATCGGTAGTTGCTGGGGTGGGGAGTGAGAGGAGAAGGACAGAAGCGAGGAGTTGGAAGGGCAGTGAGCCCTAGCACGACCGAGCGTCTGGACGCTGCTGTAGAAATTGTAGCGCCACAGACAATAGATACTAGCTGCTTAAAATTGGTAGCCGCACATCTGGCCCACCAGGCCATATCCCGAAGGAGGAAAAACGAGACAGGTACCTGTGTGTTGGTGTGGAATTGTAACGCTCACCCCCCCTCGCTGGTATCACCATCAACGGCAAGGAGTGCCTTGAGGAACACTAAACGTAACAGTAACCCGAACACTACTAACTCATAGTCGATAAGGGGTATATAACGATATAGGTTAAGAATAAAATTTTGATTTATTAGGTGAAGGATCTGTAGTGGAATCAATTGTCGTGATTCCTGAGGTATGAAGTTAGATGTCTTGAAGAGGTATTTATTAGGCAGAAGTTAGTTTAGAGAGTTATTGCTTGAATTACTAACACTGAATTTATAAAAATAGAATATATTTTGACAATAATTTGAATGAGCCTAATGGTAACTACAATTAATATGATTTGATAAAAGTAAATAAATAATTTTAAGAGTTAAATAACAAATAATTTAAATGATTAAAATAAATAAACTAATATGCACAACTATGAAAATAATTATAAGTGAAACCTTGTATAGGGACGCGCTCGGAACTCAAGTATAACTGCTGCTGTAAAATGATACTGATATAATGATGTGGCTACTCGTATAATGATGAATGATATAATGATCCCCTCTTCCAGTGGAGCGAAGTTTATATTAGCCTTACTCACACACTCTCAAGTGTGTAAGTAAGTTTTCACACTAAGACATCTCTAGTAGCATGCGACCTTGGTTAGGTCGGCGACCAGTGATTCAGGTCAGTGGCCAGATTTGGTCGCCCATCGGCGACTGTCAAAGACCAGGTGGCTTCTGTTCAATAGACAGGGCTTTATCGGTGCTTATCTTTGATACCTTTGTATTGAAAAGGCAGCGGCCGGCTGTAGGGCTACTAGTTATAAATTATTCTTTCCTTTTGTTCTATTTTGTGAAGGCATTGACATTGCTTTGACATTGCTATGTCATTACAGATCCTTTTGTTTTTATGTTATTTTAAGTTAGTTCAGTTTCAGTTAGTTGATTTCTTTTTTTTATTAATTTGTAAGGTTTTTTTTTTTCATTATTGTATCATATGGGTATAATTAAATATCATTGTATGCCTGACGCCTTTTATCTATGTTGCCCGACTCTATCCCATCATCAACCGAATAGTCAGCTTAGCCCTTAAATTTTCTCTTCCTAGGAGCCTCTACAACTCACTGACCGGTGATGAGCAGTGTTGTCTGTAGCTAAAGAATACTGCTTGGAGGCCGGCAGTGCACTGAGAAGGCTCTGGGGGGTGCACAATAGATCTTTCAGGTCGCAGTGCGATAATCCCCTACAACAATCTACATCTTGGAAAAAATTATCATCATTGGAGAATTTCTTAATCAATCATCTACCAAGCACCACTACCAAGAGAATCACCCCCGCCTGCGTGGAATAGTGATTGAGTTTATTTAAAGGGCACAATGATTTAATTTTTTATAATGGGCAGGTAATTAGACAGGCACTAATCATTACTAATAATATATTTTAGATCATTATATATGCTATATAGAACAATGTTTTTAACCTGGAAATAATTCTATATAATAATTGTGTACGAAATTATAACAGAAATGTTTGTAACTAAATGAAAAAGAAAGAGTCTCTTCTTATACACGCAATAATGAAATTTACCCCATAAATTTTCTATTACTGTAACGTAATATCATTTTGTAATTATAGAAGCATTCTCATTTTTTTTTTTTATTTGTTATTTTTTTTATGAAACATTATTTTCATTAATCGTTTCAAATTTTAGAAATTCTGTTTTTCATGAGAAAAATTCAGATTTTTCGATGTCTCATTTTATGTTTATGTTTGAGAACTTTCGGTTACGAAAAAAAAAATTATTTTTGGTTTACTTGTTAGAAAATTTTACTTGTTGAATTAATTATTGCTGTAACTTACACCTAAATATTTTAATTTCCTTTATATATATAATAAAAATATATAGATAGATATTAAAGAGAGGAGGGGGGGAACGGGCAATGATGATATATATTAAGGTCAGATGGACCCGAAGCAATCTTGTAATACATCACAACCTTTATGGCAGTGGGTTGGGTAGAGAGATATTGGCCAGTCTACCTTCTACAATCTAGAAGCATTCTCCCAACAGTCTGGCTTATAGCCAAAATGTTGGCCTGTATGTTAGACAACCGAAGGCGGCTTCATAGGACGGATGTGGCAATCATTCAACATACTGGACAATAAAAATAAATAAAAAAAACCTGGTTATATACCCCCATACACTGTATGTGTACAAATTCGATCACACCTTTATTGCATTTATTTCTCAAATATTAAAGTATAAGTTGACTGAAACAACTAATTTGAAATTCCGAATAAAAATTTGATATCCTACACAAAAGAAAGTCCCATCTTTATGGACTGAAATAAACAATGCAATAGATTTTCACCTTTCTCAACACTGTTTACTTTCTCTTACAGCTGTAAGCAGTTTTGCGAACGCGTCATAGTTTCGTCATGAAGTTGTCACCACAAATTTTTTAAGATCCCCTGAGTTTAAAAAAAAAAAAACTAAAGTTTTTAGCGGATGATCTTCTGAATATATATATATATATTTGAACCAACATTATACATATTATACATATACATTGTTATAAAAATAATTTGAAAGACAAATTTATAAGTTAAATAAAAATTAAAAGTAAAGTAAAGGCAAAATAAAAACATAGCCGGCGGCTCTACTTAGTGCCAATCTGTCTGTAAATTGTCAGTAAGAGAACTAAAGTTTAGTTGCTAACAATAGACATAAACAGTAGTAAAGTACTTCATCAGTTGTGCTCGTCAAGAAGCCAGATGGAAGATTTCGATTCTGCGTAGACTTTAGGAAACTAAATGCTGTGACAAAGAAGGACGCCTATCCGATTCCTTATGTGAGACACATTTTGGATAAGCTAAGGGACGCCAAGTATTTATCCTCTCTCGACCTTAAGTCAGCATACTGGCAGGTCAAAGTAGCGGAAGAGGATCGAAAGAAAACCGCGTTTACCGTACCCGGAAGAGGGCTGTTCCAATTTGTCCATTTTGCTGTTCCATTTTGGCTGCATAAAATGCACCAGCAACTTGGCAAAGACTCGTCGATTCCGTGCCCGGCCCTGATTGGAACCTAAGGTGTTTGTTTATTTGGACGACATCATGGTGGCTACAAGGGATTTCCAAGATCACATGCAAACATTAGAGTTGGTCTTGAAGAGGCTTCAGAACGCCGGACTCTCCGTAAACTAGGAAAAAACCCAGATATTCGACCAGAGCTCCATTATCTTGGGTACGTAGTGGACCAGCAAGGTTTACACGTGAATCCGGACAAAGTAGCCGTGATTACGGTGAACTCGGTTCCCTCCAAATATGGGCGGAACTTCTCGATAGCGCATAAAACGGCCAAGCACGCCTGTTCGGTAGCTGAAAAATTCTTCGCTAGACTACGGCTGGCGTAAGCAATAGGTTTTTCTCCATCCTCGAATTCTTGGGAGAAGATCGCTCCTAGGCCAGTTGACAAGGCATCCGTTTGAAGGATAAAGGGCCGCTGGAAATCCGGGCAGGTGAGAACCGGAGCCGATACCAGAACGTCTTTTAATTCTTGAAAAGCTTTTTTCTGTTCCTCTTCCCAACGCCATTTCTTGCCTTTCTTCAAAAGATCTGTGAGAGGTGCGCTTACGGTGGAGAAATGCGGTACAAACCTCCGGTACCAGGAAGCGAGTCCCAAAAACCTTCAATTAGCTTATCCCTCTGCCATGCCTACTGCACCATACGGACAAATGAGCTTTAAGAATCAAGTTTTCCCCCTGGAAGCTATGAAAAAATCGTATAAAAGCCCGGCAATCGCAGAGCTTAAGTTAGCCTTAAAATCAACATTCTAGATACAAAAACAAAAGAAAACATTTAAAGAGTAAATAAAACTACGAAGAAGTCTAACAAGCCGTCAAAGAGGGTACAAGTCTGGACAAAAGAGTCAAGAGCTTACTATTATTACGAAGTCTAGAATACATTTTTCTAAGAGTTGCTCAAGAAAAATTGTAATGGGATCCGAATCATTATAGATTCATAGGATCCGAAGTCGGAGAAACACAAAAATGAATCAAAATGTTAGTTATTTCCCACCTAGTCTAGACTAGGAAAGAACAGTTCAATTCATATAAATAGAGCGACACAATACAGTTCGAAACAGTTTACGACCAGTTTTACAACCAATTAACAAGCTTCTCATGACTCAGCCAGTCTGTCTCTATATATGTATCTCTCTCTCTCCCTCCCTCTCTCTCTCTCTCTCTCTCTCTCTCTCTCTATGCTTGTAAAGTCTTGCAGTTTGTGTTTCTCCGCTCTTCGGATCCTATGAATCTATAATGATTCGGATCCCATTACGAACTGCTTTAACAAGTAATCAACTGCCTTCACTCGCTCTTTTCTAAAAGCCCTTTTCTAGACCAAAGAGTTTTCCTAAGCAAACAGACCGTTAGAACAAGTAAGAGAGTAACCAAACCGCTCTTCAAGATATGTGTTACCTAACTATAACTAGTCTCAACGCGTTATCACTCTAATCACTAACTTCATCACTCTACATCACACGTTCACTTATCCTTTCATATACCCACTTTCTTCACATAAAGTACATAAATCTTATAAACTTTGCAAAAATTATAGTAGTGAGTTGTGATCGTTTTCATCAACACTATCAGTAGTTCTGCTAACATTACATATACATAATATATTCTCAGAACTTGAAAACAAACTAAGTTCAAACTTGACCTTCTATTTATGAACCACTGCCGGGAATTCGGCAGTAAGAGTTTGAAAAATCCTCGACCGAAATTGCGACTTCAACAAATTTTTTTGCGTCCGTATTTCCCGACTTTTTGAAAATTACCCAAAACGGTTCTTTCTTTCAGATGAATAGGAAAGCCGGTAACATCATTGAACCTCCTTTATTCAAGCTTTAAGTGCCCCCCCCCCCCAAGAGCCATTAATAAATAAGATAATCAATTTACAAATTCACAAATATCTTTAATTTTTAAATAATAAACTTGAAAATCAAATATGAATTTTTTTGTGAGGCTGAAACAGATTTTGATGGTGAAACACGTTGAACGAATGAATAATCCTAGTATGGTAATGGCAAATACGTGAATGTCACATGTTTAAAAAGTAAACAATGGAAACTGGTTGCAACAAACAGAAGCGAGGAAAAGAGAATGATGAACATATATATATATATATATATATATATGTTGTTGTCTTAGTGGCTATTTGTTAACAGTGAAACATTGCTCTATTCAATGTCAATAGAAATAGAAACTAGGTGCATTGCAACTGGAAATATGATAGTTCATTGTTTACAGTATAGGCAACGAATATATCAAACAATATACCCACCATTCCGTACTACTATACCGGTACACAAGCCTAGTTATAACAACCCTTGTTTGAAATCCCATATGAATAAGGATTATATGGATTATATGTACAATATCGTTTACCTTTAGACTAGGATTAAATGGATTATTATTGTACTTAAAGCTAATTACTAACATTAAATAAATTTGATACAAAACATAATGCTATTTAAAATTATCTTCTAGAGTAATGTTATAAACAAACTAACAAAATCTGCTGCGGAACCTTTTTCTCTTGCTGATTTTCTTATCTTATTTTATTTTCTCTTACTACTAGTCTTATCAAACCACATTTCTAATTGATTAATTTTCTTCAAAATTAGAATATTTTCTAAAGAAAACTTTCTCATACTGCAAGTTAATACAATTCTAAAATTGATAAATTGTCATTTAACTTAGATTTTTTTTTTTCTTAGAGGTGATAGTACCAAAGCGGAATAATAAGTTTGAGTCTCCTGTTATTTTTCATTTTTGAGATATTTTATCAATACATAGACACACAGACAAACATGCATGCAGCACATATAAAGACAATTCGACTCAAGGGGATTTCTGGTAAAAATTCACTTTCGAACATTTGACAAGATGCAATATATATATATATGTTGTGGTTGGTTCCGCAGAGCTGGAAAGCATCAGAGACATTTTCCGTGGTAGAGACTCTGCGGAACCAACCACCACAACAAATTGAAAAGGGGCTTTGTTTGTTTGGCCGCGGCCTTGTCTTGAAGACAGCGGTCGGCTAGGCCACTAGTTATAAATTATCTTTTATTCCTGCCATCATTTGTGAAGATAGCAGCTGGCTGGAACACTTTGACATTGTTATGACTTTCATGTGTCATTACAACAAGTCTACGTTATTTACACTGTTTGACAAAAACATCCTGTTGATGGGCGAACGCCCGAAACCAGTCGATGACCACAAAAAGAAGCTGGCTATCGTGGAAAATATCTCTGATGCTTTCCAGCTCTGCGGAACCAACCACAACATATATATATATATTGCATCTTGTCAAATGTTCGAAAGTGAATTTTTACCAGAAATCCCCTTGAGTCGAATTGTCTTTATATGTGCTGCATGCATGTTTGTCTGTGTGTCTATGTATTGATAAAATATCTCAAAAATGAAAAATAACAGGAGACTCAAACTCTACCACTGACGTGTATGACAGCAGTGGGGTCTACGAGTTGAAGTGCCCAGACTGTGACACATTTACGTGGGGCAGACCGGCAGAAAAATCAAGGAACGATTTACCGAACACATCAGATCATACAAATACGACAAAGTTGACTCAAATTATGCCAATCACCTAAAAACTAACAAACACAAACCCGATGGCATAACGACCACGATGAAACTAATACACTCTGGCCACAAAGGACGACGACTTGACATAGTAGAACAACTCGAAATATATAAACGGAAAACACAAAACTTAATAAATGAACAGACAAAATTTGCTAGTGAACCATTATTCAGAACACTCTTCCCACAATAGCAACAGAAACACAATTACACACGCAACAAATAGTTCTTAAATAAATTTTAAGGTTAGGTTTAGTTTTAAATCTACTATGTACATATAACTTTACTAGTTTAGATATATATATATTTATAAAAAAAAAAAAAGTGCGTATTTGGATGATGTATGTGAGTGATGATGTGACATGGTTTGTGGGATGCATAATAAAAAACTTAATTATATAAGAAAACATAATTAGGTATACATGCTTGCGAGGATTGAGGGTTCGTGAAAAAGTGAAAGAATGACTGGAATTTCTTAATTCTTTGGAACTGGAAAACTTAACTTAATTATATAAAAAATCGTTCAGTTTTAAACGAATGAATGAATTTTAAAATGTTAGTTTAATCATTGTTTAATTTTATTTAGATTTATTTTGTGTATCTTATTTTTTATTTTTTGTATATTCTTAATATTTTTGTTAGTTAATTGTGAAATAAGTCTCCCTCCAACAACAGAGTTTAAAGATTAGACCCCCGCGTCCACTGTAAGAAAAGAATTTGCCCTTTAACAACCCAAACACGTGTTTTCCCACCCGTCTGGCCACATCCCTTTACCTAGTTTAAGAGTTTAGTATTTTAAACATACACCTCAGTTAGTGTGAAACTAAGTCTCTGTCCGAGTCTGTGTTGGCACACTGTCTGAAAAGCGCATCCTGAAGATGGGCGAACGCCCGAAACCGGTCGATGACCACAAAATGAAGCAGGCTACCACGGAAAATGTCTCTGATCCCCTTTTCAATACAAGGGTCAATACTTCACATCAAAGCAAGCACTGATAAAGCTGGCTACCTAAATCACTGGACACCGAACTAACCAAGGTCGCACACTAGGACAGATGTTTTGGTGTGAGTGTTGCTAATACTAATATAAACTCTCTTACCGGGATTAAGGATGAAAAATTGATGTTCTTAATAGATTCCAAGGCAGCAATTCAAGTTCTGATCAGTATTAAGAGTCACAGGTTGCTCGGATCTAACTGAAAGTCGTCCTCGAATACACAACTTCATCACGTCAGAAAATGAATTTACTTACCTTCCAATGGATACCCTTCCATGGTAGAATTCCAGGAAATGAAAAAACTAACCAGCTAGCGAAAGAGGGAGCAAAAAAGGCACAGCCAATTCCTCCCTCTACCTTTCATACAGCAAAAGGATGTTTTTTTTTTTTTTTTTTTTTTTTTTTTTTTTTTTTTTTTTTTTTTTTTTTTTTTTTTTTATTTTTTTTTTGGCGCATCGACAACTTGGGTCATTAGCGCCGAACATTGTTGAGAGCCACTCGAGCGAAGAGGGTGCCTTTTTTCTTTGCACGACATCCATCGAAACTTCCCATGGAAGTAGCATGGAGCCGGGCCATATTATAGTCGATCGTCCCCCTCCCCGCTTTAGCCATCGAATCCAATCGACGGAGTGGGGAGGGTCGATAACCGCACAATGACACCCTCCTTTTCTTTTCACTACTGATTGAGGTGGATTCCTGTATAATAGTATTACACAAGGTGTGCCACCGCTTGCTGCACTTCGATGTTTGCCTTTACTTTTAATAATCTTCACTTCTATTTTCATTTACCTAGTGTTAAACAACTATGTTTGTTAACTAAGTTGCTCATATTTTTAGAAGCTAACTTCCAGTCACTACAGCTACACGATATAAAAGGGTTACTTGCATTTGCAATATTACATGTAAATATTCCGTCCCACTAGACAAAACATAAATTAACTATTCTTAAACTAAAATTGGAGTGAAGTACTTTATAAAAAAAATTCCTTCCCCCAGCTAAAATTCTAATCTAAACGCATTCATGCTAACTTTCACGCCAATAATTACATTCTCGCTAATAAATACATTCATGCCAATAAATACATTCACACTTATAAATACATTCACACTATACATTCATACTGTGGGGAGGGTACTCTATATTCCACTCCCCACTTATATTAAACCTAATCTAATCTAAGCTAAATCTTATCGTATAAGTTTATATGCTTTAAAAATGCAAATAACCCTCTAACATGGGGAGAACCCTCTTTCAAAATAACGCGCAAGTCATGTGGCAGGCCTGCTCTTTGCCTATGTGCTCGCAGGGCCTGACACCCTTCCAGAACATGTGCTACAGTAAGTCTTCCTTTGCAAAGTGGGCATCTAGGTCTTCTTCTACCCAACAACAGATGCCCATGTGTTATTCGTGTATGTCCGATCCTGAGCCTCGTAAGTATAACAGATTCCCACCGCGGGAAGTTCTCGACTAACGCCGTACGCACGCATGGTTTAACTTCCTTTAATTTATCATTTGTGGAATTCCACTGTTCCTGCCATTTCTTAATCATTATTTCTTTCATAAAAGTTTTTAAATCTGTGGGACGTACGGGATTAATTATATCTATATTATCTAAGGCAGCACGTTTTGCGGCGTTATCAGCTCTCTCGTTGCCAGACACGCCAATGTGGCCTGGTACCCATACAAATATTATTTCATATCTTGTACGTAATTGGCTCAATGTTTCATAAATATGAATAATCATTGGGTCAGTCGAGAACTTGTCCCGGAGAGCCTGTATTGCACTTAGAGAATCTGTCAGCACCAGTGCTTTACTGTAGGACTTTTCGATAATCAGTTTCAGAGCCTGCCAGATGGCGTATATTTCTGCTGTATATATTGTAGCATAGCAAGGGAGAGTCCAAGTAAGGGTAACTCCCTCTGTATGAACGGCACATCCTACACCGCCGCCTAACTTCGACCCATCTGTAAAGATAGGTCGGTACTCCATATAGCAGTTTAATATTTCCAATAGCTTTTGCCTATAGACGACGGGAGGTGTTTCTTCTTTTCTATGTACTGACAGATCCATGCGGACACGTATGGTGTCTAGTAGCCAAGGAGGAGAAGGGGCAAAGCCCCATGGCTCTACTGGGCCCAATTCTAAGCCTTCGGCCTCAAGGAGGCTTTTGGCTCTGATCCCTAAGGGTCGCGTCCGCGTACTTTGATGGCAGTATTCTTCGTAAAGCGGGCTCTCAAATTTGATTTTATACAAAGGTTGTGTCGGTTTTCCCCATATTCCGGTTAAATATGTCAGAGTTAACTGTTCCCTTCTAAGTTGAGGTGGCAGCAACCCCGACTCTGCATAGAGGCTCTGAAGAGGACTGGTTCTGAAGGCACCTGTAATTAGTCTAATCCCTTCATTATAAACATTATCTATTCTTCTAAGGCGTGACTTGCGCGCAGAACTATACACGGGGGCTCCGTAATCTAATTTGGAGCGGGTAAGACTAATGAATATTTTTTTCAGGATTTCTCACTCCGTACCCCATTTGTAGCACCCTAAGAATTTTAAAATATCGAGGGTTCTTTTTGCTTTAGTATAGGTTTGTTCTATGTGTTCCTGCCAAGTAAGTTTGCAATCAAACAAGAGGCCTAGGAAACGAACACTTTCTTTATACTGTATAGGCATGCCATCTAAATATAAGATTGGAGAGTTGTGCTCATGTCTTAACCGACAGAAATGGAGGCAAACCGTTTTTTGCCTTGAGAATTGAAATCCTTTCCTAGACGCCTCAGTTGCCATTTTGTCTATAGTCTGTTGCAAAATTGACCCAACCTCGCTCAGATTATCACCTGAAAGGTAGATAGCGAGATCGTCTACGTATAGAGACACTTGAGTAGGTTCCTCAACAATTTCGGCTAGACAATTAACCGCTACTAGAAATAAAGTTACACTAAGGACAGACCCCTGAGGTATACCATTTTCTAATATGTAGGGGCCTGATAGCACTGACCCCAGACGCACGCGGAACCTCCGTGATTTCAAGAACTCTTGGATAAATCTTGGCAAATTCCCCCTTAGCCCCCATTCATGACACATCCGCAGAATCGCATACCTCCATGTAGTATCATATGCCTTTTCAAGATCGAAAAACACTGCAAGTACGTGCTGTCTGCGCATAAAAGCGTTCTGTATGTAAGTTTCCAAACGGCACATCTGATATAAGGTGGAGCGATATCTGCGGAATCCTGCTTGATACTAGCTGTAAAGTCCTCTTTTTTCAAGTATATATACTAACCTATAATTCACTATAGCTTCGAGGACTTTACTCAAGCAGGTGGTCAAGGAGATGGGTCTGTAGCTTGAGGGATGTCTGGGGTCTTTGCCTTCTTTTAGAATCGGAATAATGAGGGATTCCCGCCAAATATCAGGGTATTCTCCGCTTTCCCATATGCGATTATATAGATTAAGGAGGTGTAGTTTCCCAGTCAAATTTAAGTTTTTTATCATTGCGTAGGGAATGCCATCCATACCTGGTGTGGAGTCGCTGACTTTCTTTAAAACATTTTCAAGCTCTTCTATGGTAAGCGGGGAGTTATATATCTCACTAGGGGCAGCATCAAAATCAAGTTGCTGGAGCTCCATCTCAATCTTTTGCCTGATAAATTCGGTTGGGTATGCTTCAGTTCCTGAGACTTGGGAGAAGTGTACCGCAAAGCACTCGGCAACCTCCTCTGGATCGTTTATGAAAACATTATTTGTTAGGAGAGCTGGTATCGATGGGATATTTCTTCGGCCAGAGAGGGTTTTTATCTTGTTCCAAACTTTTTTTAGGGTGGTCGATGTAGAAATTTGGGACACATACAAAGCGAGAGTTTCCTTTTTCGCTTTCCTAACAATGTTCCTTTCCCTGGCTCTTAATTTTTTAAATGTTACCAAGTTTTCTACTGTTGGGTGCCTTTTGAGTCTATTAAAGGCCCGCTTTTTTGCAGCGTTTGCAACCTTGCATTCAAGAGTCCACCAAGGTACGGGCGGTCTAGGGATTCTCCCACCTACTTTTGGTATGGTATCTTCAGCGGCATGTATCAGCGTCTTAGTGAACAAGGCTGCGTCTAGAGTAACATCTCCTGTAGACGGAGATGTTACTACTTTGGCGGTATAAGCAGGCCAGTTTGCCCTCCCAATGTCATATTTGGGGGGCATAATGTAGTCTGCTCTAGAGATGGTGCTTTTCACTATTATAGGGTAGTGGTCACTATGGTATAGTTCGTCCGTTGTTGTCCATTCTAAATAAGTCGTTAGGGTGGGTGTTGCAACACTCAGGTCAATTGCACTAAAAGTACCTGAGTGTGCGTTAAAATGAGTTGCGACACCGCTATTGAGGAGCATTAGGTTTGCATTATCAATTATTTCCTCAAGAGTCCTTCCTCGGGCATCGCTTCTGCCTGAGCCCTACCATGTGTTATGGGAGTTGAAATCTCCCATTAACAACGTCGGCGCAGGCAGTTGCAAGATCAGATTCTCCAGATCACCCTTACGCCAGAAAATATCAGGTAAATAAATACTTACTAGGGTAACCTGTAGCGGTATCTCTAGACGCACGACCACAGCTTGCAAGTTTGTATTGAGCATAAGCTTGGTATATTGTTTCTCACACAGACAGCCACTCCTCCGTGCGCCCTTCCACCTGGAGCGGGCTGCACATCTTTAGTATATATTCTGTATCCAGGAATCCTTATGGCATGCCCTGGGCGTAGTTTTGTCTCTTGGAGACATATGCCGAAAGGACGGTATTCAGTTATTATTCGGCGAAGCCCTTCTACATTATTCATAAAACCCCGCATGTTCCATTGAAGTATCGATTCGGTCATGTTAATGATTTGTAGTGACCACTTTTGGCAGTATGATTTTTCCCCACCCAAATTTAAAATAATAAAACCAGATGCTTACATATTTACAAATATTTACAATTTTTTCTATATAGACAAAACTATTTACAAATGTATGTACAATTCTAATCATGTTATAACCAAAACTATCGTTGTAATACAAATAGTCGTTCATTGTGTTTATTAAAAGCATACATCTTATTCAGCCGTGGCGTTCCTATTTGCTTTCCTTTTTGTACGTCCTTTTCTTTTTCTAGTCGAGGGTCGATCTGATGATCCGCCCCCTTCTGACTCAGAGGCATCCAAGTCCGTTCCCAGTAGCTGCCATTGTTTGCGGGGGGAACGGAGATTGTAGCTGGAAGTGGAGGCTCTACTGCCTCCATCATGTCCACTAACATTGCTACCTTGAACTTTTGATAGTTCAGGTAGCATATTCGATTTTTGTCTTCCCTCCTTCGGCAGCCGGCGAGGCAGATTAACTACCTTCGAAGCATTCCCAGGAGGGATGGCAGTTATTTTTGGCGGGGTTGCGCCCACCATGTTTGTATTAGTCCCACTAGCTGTGGGAACAGCGGCCAACTTTAAGGCCGGCAACGACGGAACTGTATCCGTCATACAGTTATCATCTGTACTGATAGTAGAGATTTCTGCTGCCAGCCTACTAGCCGGCGACGCTCCAGTTGGAGCGATGTTTAAGGATGGCGGGTCGCCACCCACCTTGTTAATGATTCCCCTGAAAGCCGGGGATGAGCCCGCCACAAATTGGAATGTCGACGACTTTGCTTTTTCTAAGTATGACACTGAAGGTGTAACATAATACTTGCTCTCAACAATTGTCCTAGCCTCCGGATAGGACAACTGTTGAAGAGTTTTTATCTTTTGAATTTCTTTTTCTTTCAGCAATACTGGGCACCCGTTTGATCTGGCATTATGGTCACCTCCACAGTTTACACATTTTATGGGTGGCGTACATTCCCCTTCATGCCTTGCCTTTCCACAAACACATAATTCTTCGGTTGCTTTGCATCGCTGTGATGTATGTCCAAAACGCTGGCACTTATAACATCGCATGGGCGATGGGACATACGGACGGACTTTAAGTTTGTAAAAAGCAGCCTCGATTTCTGTGGGCGGGATTGGTTTGTTGAATGTGAGGACCAGAGAGGCAGTGTCAACTAGGCTTTCTCCTTGCCTTCTCTTGATCCTTCGAACTTCTATTACACCTTCGGGTGCTAGCCCTTCCTTGATATCTTCAAGGGTACTGTTCAAAAAATCTCGGCATGTTATTACGCCCTGTGAAGAATTCAATTTCTTGTGCGGGGCTGCCTCGATTTCTGAATCTCCAATCTTCTTTAATGCTAGTATTGTTGTTGCCTGATTAGGAGTGGAAGCTTCAATACAGATTGAGCCATCTCCTAGTTTCTTGATGCTCTTAGTCGTGCCTATGGTATTTTTTAAGAACGCAATCAATTTAAAAGAACAACTAGTACTAAAGTTTCCTTCTTTCTTTTTTATAATAAAAAAGCGGGCCCAATTGTCTTTTTCAAAATTCAAGAACTGCGTATTTTCTTTTCTTTTCCCAAGTTGCCTCCCTTTGCTTTCTTCCTCGGCGGGGAAGAGGGTTCATAAGGTTGCAGAGTAGCTGCAATTTTGGCTGGACAACCAGCCTTTGCTGTCGATATCATTTCCTTATCCATGCCAGGGTCTAAGCCAGTTGATCCAAGTCCAAGGGTGGGTAGTGGTTGGGAGAGGGAAGGGGTTTGAGGATGGGGATCAGGGTGAAGGATGGGAGGTGGGTTAGGGGTTTGGGAAATGGGATTTTTTTTTTGTATTTTTTATATCAGTAATTGGTATTGGTTCCATTCCGTTCCCACGAGTCGGGACGAACTAAATATCACCCTTCAGCAGAGCGCCCTTACCGAAGGGAAGGCCTGCTTACGCACTGAGTTCGGCCTGGTTCTCAGTGGGGCCGATTCAGTGGGCCGATACCCCCGCCCACAAACCTCCCGGCTCGGTACCTCTCACCGGGATTTAGGGGTTCAAACAAGTGTTCGTGTGTGTGTGTGTGTGTGTGTGTGTGTGTGTGAGCGTAAATGTGTGTGTGCGTGTATGTCTGTTGTAAATGTGTGTGTGTGTGTGTGTGTGTTGTAAATGTGTGTGTGCGTGTGTGTGTGTGTATGTATAATGTATTTGTGTGAGTGATGTGCAATGTGGCGTGGTATTGAGCTGGGGTTCCGTGGGTGTGCTAAACCCATACAGCTGTAAGCCAGCCGTCCCTGCGTAGTCCGTTAGTCGCCTCTTACGACATCCTGGACTGGAGCAGGCCTATTCTGTCCCCGGCCCTGCAGGGGCACAAAAGGATTAGTGTTTTGATTACCAGAGAATTAAAGATAAATGATTGTGCTTACAGACTATGTCTCAAGACTTAGAGGTTCATGATAGTAACCGTGAGTAATGTAACAGCTGTTTTCAAAATGCTCAAACTTTCGAAGAACCTCCTGGCAAAAAAATCTAAAACCACTGACAAGAAAAAGATAAATTTCAAACCAATGTGGACTTTGTTTTATAACTTATCTGAAAACTCAGATTCTGATACCAGCACAACTGCCGACTCTTTCAAACAGATATCTTTAAATATCTGTTCTTCAAACTTATCAGTCATGTCACACTATGTGGGATCGGATCCTGGAGATAATATCCTCAATTACCACACAGGATCTTAACGATTCCACGAAACTATCTTTTTTGCGACCCAGAGGATATTTGGTACATGATATTTGTTCATGATATTTGGTACTTCAGAGGGCATGACCAAAAGCGCAGAAAAAAGTGTATAGGCAGCTGACACAGGACAAAACTTGGGCAATTCTGGTGGATAAGGAAAAACCACGTATCATCCATTTTACCAAGAAGAGATGCAGTAGCATCTCAACTCATAGTAATGCTCAAATATGATTTTTTTTATTTTCTTACTCACGTGAATCCAAAAAGTGTATTTCTGATGAAAACTCCACTTAGAAAATTTGGTTCACGATCATCTCTCTCTTACAGCAGTAAAAGAAAGTAACAATATCGTTTAAGCAATTTTTGAGATAATCTCAAAAAAAAAACTATTAAAAAAAAAAAATCGGTTCAGTAAAATACTCTGCCGGTTGACCGATTTCAATCGAGAGTTCCAGATATCTGAATGGAATATGAAGTATAATAACCTATCTTTAAATTCTGTTGACGTACAAATGCATACATTTGGTTAATGATGCGTGATATTTTCTTGAAGACTGTGTGTGTGTAGAACGAATGTTAGACTGATTATTTGAGTTGTAACATCAACCAAAGAGAGCAAGAGAAGTTCAACCACTCTCTCGGACTGGAGTGGGAGAAGCTGTATAAATATAGCGACCGGACAGTCCATAAAAACACAGTTGAAATCCCACCGCTGCCACCAAAATAATGGATGTGTTAGGTGGAGAGAACTTAGGTCTGGTTGATGATATAAAAAGAAGACTTGGTTAACACTGGTAAACTATTATATTAATTAAGAGGCACAAACTGCCTGGACTTTACAATAGAGGAATGTTTAAGGTAGAGTGGTATGGGAATGACACTTAGCGGTTGGATGTATAGGACTGAATTCAACTGTGTTTTTATGGACTGTTCGGTCGCTATAATTATACAGCTTCTCCCACTCCAGTCCGAGAGAGTGGTTGAGCTTCTCTTGCTCTCTTTAGTTGCTGTTACATGAGTCAAGCTTGTGGAAAACTTGATATTGATAGGGAAATGAATTTCCTAAAACAAAAACATTTTATGGAAAATACTATAGAAACTGAAGAGGAAGATATTACAAACAAAAAAGCAAAATTTACCATGATATTGAAAAGAGTTAAAAGTAGCTAAACTGTGAAAATTTATTAGTTACAAAAAAAAAATATTAAAAAAAAAAAAATGTGCCACATCTGGTTTGATAATTTAATGGCAATAATGTTAGAGAAATGGTCATAAAATACTGTATACTTTGATTAGTTTTAAGCAACTCTACAACACACTGCTTTAATAGAGTTTCCCTATCAATTTAGTTCAACGATCCAAACGAACTGTTTCATTTAAACTTTAGTTATCTCAATAAACGTTTAAATATATATATATATATAGTTATCAGCACACTGCAAACTGAATCATTGATTTCAATTTGCTGTTAATCTTATTCTATTCATCTAAGCACTTATTTCTTTTTGGACCTACAATGTCTCTTCAATGGATGATTCTATGGTGTGATGGTAAAACGGCTCTACCACGGTTGTAAATTATTTAGAATTATAAATTACAAATTGGAATATATTTTATTTACATTATTAATAAATCGGTAAACTGGTAGTGGAATATAACAAAAGAATGTTTTCTTTGAATTCATATTTGTGTTGGGGGGGGGGGATTTTTCACAAAAAAATACAGATTTTCTTTGAGCTTGGATATTCAAACTGCACAGATTTAATCGTATTAATATTATTTGAATCATTTGACTGGAAAAATTGCTTTCCGGAATCACTGATGTTAAATTTCAAATTACTGAACTTCAATTATATTATGGATACCCTTGGGTAGGTGCATATTCCTCCACATTCTCTATATTTATGTTAGGACGACAAATGAGTCATTCTACGGCATGGAAATTCCGTCTGCCGGAAGGTTAGCGCAGAAAATGAAATTACATTTCGATAATTAAATAAATAAAAATTAGAAAGTAAATAAATGAATAAATAAAACAAAATATACACTACAGTAACAAACAGTACAAAAATTACAACATAAAATTGAAAAGTAAAATAAAAAAGAAATAGAAACAGAATAATAAAAAAATAAATACAATAATAAATAAAATAAAGAATAATAAATAAATACTTGCTAATCTAAAGAATATAAAAGTAAATTATACATACTTCTGAAAAAAGAAAAGAAAAATACATAAATAGATTCTCTGAAAAAGGAAAAGAAAAATACATAAATAGATACAACAGAAAATAAGGAAACTGAAAAATAGCTTATTAAATGGCCAGAATGAAAAATTAAACAAAGAATTTAATATACCTAATATATTTGAAAGAAATATACGCAAGCCTTGAAGGTAATAAGACTGTGATGGTCAAACCATACGTTGACGATAATGCCAAGCATGTCGTGCAAAGACGATTAAACGTTTAGAATCTTTCTCGGAAGAAGCGTTAAAAAAGGGTATCAGTGCAGATGCAGAAAAAGGGCTAAAGCCAAGATGCCGCACCCGCAATTCACTAAGAGCAGTACACTCACACCAAAAAATGATATAAATCCTCTCTCACAAACGGATCACAGAGTGGGCAGTTAGCATCAGGACGGTCAAGCCATGATATGAAATTTAAATGTAAAAGCTCACATCTGAGCTTAAACAACCATTTCAAATCATTCAGATTAAGAGATAAATGGCACTCAGCCTCAAGCCAGAAAAGTTTAACATCATAATTAAGTTCTTTGTACAAGAAAAACCTATCAGAATCTTGAGCAAGCCGGACACATTGTTCAGTATGCCGAACCTTAATAGTATTTAGCAAAGTACTCAACTGTTCTTGCCAAAGAGAAACATGAACCAGAGAACTATCAAACCCATAGGAGTATCTTAGCGCCAGCTCACACCAGTGCCTGAACCATAAAGCATTCTGATTAATTACCTCGAATGCCAGAAAACGAGGTAAACGATGAGAGGGAAGATTTATAACCTTTAGACAATATCTGAAATGTAAATTTAAAGTAAACACTTTGAGAAGATCCAAAGAAGATTCCAAGTAAATCATGTAGTTAGGTGTGGAGGAAGGCAATGAAAACAACTTTTTCACGAAAAACCGCTGAAACATCTCTAACTGTTCATACCTTTGAAAACCCCAAACCTGGGCCCCATAGCAAACAATGGAACGTAATGCGGCATCAAACACTTGTTTTTTTGCATGGAGAGGGATCAATTGCTGAGCGATGAAATTCGACCAATTCCTATTAAGAGCTAATTTAGCTGCTGAAATTCTTTCTTTCAGGTGGTATTCCAGGGAAAGGTGAGAAGAGAGCATAATGCCAAGATACTTATAACTATTAACTACTTCTACTGGCTCACCCCTGTACCTCCATCTATCTGCAGAAGCCAGCCTACCCCCCTTTCGAAAAACAACGATTTTGGATTTTTCAAGATTAACAGTCAAATTCCACTGTTCGCAATAGTTCGCCAACAAATTAATGTTTCGCTGCAAAGTAACACGGTCCTCCGCGAGAAGAACGATGTCATCCGCGTACATCAATACGCTGATGCGACGACCACCAATACGTGTCCCACCCTCAAGTACCTGAGGCAGGTCATCCAAAAAAAGTGCAAAAAAAAGGGGGCTCAAAATACATCCCTGCCGAACCCAGCATTCAACAGGAAAAAACTCGGAGATACCCTCTTTACCACGAACAGCCGATTCAGCGTCGGAATACAGACTTTTTAGAATGCGTATAAATTTTGTTGAAACTCCAAGATTAAACAACTTCAAAAATAAAGCCTTCCTTGGAACACTGTCGAAAGCGGCTTTAAAGTCAACAAAAAAAAAAAAATTACTTTATTACCTCTTTTAAGAAATTTAAGCTTAATAATGTTTAACAAAACAAACAGGTTATCCGATTGTAGAATACTCTCGCCTGAACCCGGTCTGATTAAAATATCAACATAAATTAAATAGAAAATTTGCTAGTTTTATACAATAACTGTTCTTACAAGATATTTATTTTTTCATATTCAATGGAACTCAAAAAATATATTTGCTATGAAAATTAAATTTCTAGAACCTAACACGATCTAAATCTTCTTCTTAAAAGAAAGTAAAAGTCACAAATTCTTTTATTAAAAGCTGGTGAAGATATAATTCTACGCCCAAAAATAAACATGGTCATTAATAAAATCCGTGTCATTTGATACAACTACAAAGTGGTACATGTTTATTAAAATCTTGACTGTTGATTACTATCCATTTTAAGATATCCAACAGTATACAGAGAGCAAAGCAAAAAGGGTATCTCTTATTTCGAAAATATTTTATATTAATATTTCCTTCCAGGAATGGAACATGCCATGAAATGACTGAAATATGCTCAGCAAAATGTAAAAGGTTTAAATAACAAAATTATAAATTTCGAATGACAAAGTGTACGTAATAATTTTAGAGATGTATTCTTTTTTTATTTTATTACACTATATAATAACAACAGAAAAAAAAAAATGTTGAATTTATAAAATAAAAAATATAATTAAAACAAGCAGCGGTAATAAAATGTCTAAGTTAATTTTTAATTAAATTCTTTAGGCCTGTTTTATGTGTGCAGGTTGAATATATAATAGAGAAAGACCATTTAGGTCGAACTCATTCTATAACAATGTTTTGTGTTTATAATTCCTTTCTATTGTTTTATTAACGCGTGTTTTAAACAATTTTAACAAGTTAAATTTGAATTTTTTACGGTTTCAGGTTTTTTTTATTTTTTAATTAATAGAACGAAAAGTTTTTTTTTGCAAGCAATATATCAGTTAGCAACATGCCTCGTATTTATGGGGTACATGACGTCAAACTCAAATAAAAGCGACAATTATTTCTAATAATGAAATGATATTTTTTTCAGCAACCATGTTATAATGTGTCAAAAGTAGTGAATGAAGTTAAATGAAATTAAAAGCAGCCATTTTTTTTTTCTCACAAGTGAAGAAAAGTAATATTATTCAACTCTAACTAATTCAACATCTACAACGGTAATAAGCGACAATACGGACCCTAACTAATCAGTTCACTAGAATTCCAGATTCGAAGAAAATCGGTTAACGGGAAGTGTAATATTACAGAATGGTTGCTGAGTTGTTTATTTATTTATTTTTTTTGAACTTTTCTCGAAAAGTGCTCCATAAATTTTCTTTATATTTGTGTAATGATAACTGTGTAGTGGAAGAAGCAAATGGAAAAATTAAAATAATTTTGGAAAATATTTTAGTGAATTTTAACTTAAAATAAAGTGTATTTTAGTGCAATGAAATGAACTTAGAACTGTTAAGGACAAAACCAGGTATAAGACACCGTTAAAAAAGAGGTCGGAGAACTCGGTCACTCTTTGTTTTTTAACCCCTTCTACAAATCAAATATAAAGGGTAGGTTTTAACTATCACGAAGAGTCGTCTTACAGTATAACGCAGTAACATTCGTCACATTCAGTGAACGCCACTCTCTCATTTTAAATTCAATATGCCAAGAAGTGCTTAATTTAATATTTCTATTTTAAATCAATCTAGCTTATTTTATGACAATGTCGCCTTACCCCCAGTACAAAAAGTTCGCTACTTAGGATTATACTTGGACCGACACCTCACCAGGAATCCACATACCAGACTCAAACGACAGGCACTACTTCAACGTTACAAAATGCTGATGCGATTACTTGACAAACAATCTAACCTAACACTTACCAACAAACTTCTCATCTTACAAAGTCATACTTAAACCTATTTGGGCTTAAGGCGCCGAACTGTGGGGTTTAACCAAACGATCTAATTATAATCGTATCCAAACACTCCCGAAATCCTCCGCAAAATCGTTTCAGCTCCTTTCTTTGCCTCCAATCATACAATCCACACAGACATAAATATACCATACGTCCGTCAAGAAATCCTATTCCATTATATAACAAATTTCACAACAGTTTATCATCTCATGTCAATCCTCTCGTCCGTGAACTTGCATCCCTAACTAACCCTATAAATTCAACAAGAAGACTAAAATGTCAGTGGCCTCGTGATCTACTTACTGAATAACTCGGAGTTTCACTACTGAGTGACTTCTCCGTTCCTGTTTCTATGAATTGTCCACAATTAACAAATTTACTATTGTTAGGTGTAAATATCAATAAATAAATAAAAAAAGAAAAAAAAAAAGCTTATTTTATTATTTCAATTAACTTGTAATTGTTATTCACATTATTCAATAATTCAAATATAGTCAAATTATTTATTGTAATTAGTGGTGACTTCTTCATTATATCTTAAACATAGCTTCTCTAAAACTTACCCACGCATAAGCCCTTTCAATACCGCTCGTGCTACACTACTACAAACACAACATACATACTACACATCATTGTTCTGGTTGGTTCCGCAGAGCTGGAAAGCATCAGAGATATTTTCCGTGATAGCCTGCTTCTTTTTGTGGTTATCGACCGGTTTCGGGCGTTCGCCCATCATCAGGATGTTTTTGTCTAAAAGTATAATAACATAAGACTTGTGCAACCCAACCTAACACTTCAACTGCCTTTAGACAATAACGGAAATAATTAATAGAAATAATTAATCACGGAAAATATCTCTGACACTGCACACGATACCAATCACATTATAATTGCAAAGATATCTACCTCTAACTTTGATTGGAAACTTTTTCTGGAAATATGGGATGTTACAAGTTTCTGGAGGAGTTGTAATTTAGTCTTCCACCTTGTAAATTAGTTTTAATTATCGTTATAAGCTTTTTACAGAGGTTAAAATAAAAAGATGCTGCATATAGTCACTTGAGGTAAATAAATATAATCCCCACAACCCCTTTTTTTTATAAGTAATATTATAAACCAAACTATATTATATTTAGTAAACATTTAATTTTTTTGTTTTAATTGTCAATTATTGTTACAGATAGGCGCATGTGAGTTGTTTCATTTCTAATTTTTACTAGGAGCAGTCAGATTTGTTCCACAAACACAAATATCGCTTAAATTATAATAACGCGACATACTTTTTTTCTGGAAAAGATGAGAAAAAGAATTATTTCTTTGAACTGCCAACAACATACGTATATTCTTGCCACCACCAGGTCAGAAATATTATGTTTTATGAGATAGTAACGAATATGTAGTAGTTTTATTAGAAAGCTGAAAATTGGAGTTAATTACTTCAATTATTATTGTTATAATTATTATTCAAGGCACTATTACATTAATTAACAAACCGTATTTAATTACGTAATTAATATTAAATTTGTAATTAAAACTAATTAATAAAATAGTTGCACCAAATGTATGTTATACAATATAAACTATTATTACTTGAAATATTTATACAGTTGAGTATGAAAAGATACTTTTAACAGTTGTGGGTGTGTGTGTGTGTGTGTGTGTGTGCGTGATTTTTCCTTTATGCAGAAAATGCCAGAAAAACCGAAAAATTGCAAAAAGCCTTTTGTAATGATCGTAGATGGAAGAAGGTTGTCTATTGAATTGGTGAAATAATTAACACATAATTTCCATTAACACATACAAATATGTTTACGTACTTTGTGAAGTGAAAAACGTATTTTAAGGATAGGAATGACCAAGCAAAGATTGATGATGTTGGTAGCGTGATAGAGAGATTATGGTAGTGTTGGCTCATATGAGTTGATTGGAATTATGATACGGCTACTCACACTTTTTTTTTTTTTTTTGCTTTCTCTTATTCCTAGTAAGAGGAAGTATTGTAATCGTGTCAAATTTTCGATATCAAGTTTTCACCGGAAATATCCGTTTCGAGGTCCTCTGAGCCCAAAAAAATGGTTTTTACCAAATGGTCTGTGTGTGTGTGTGTGTGGTGTGTGTGTGTGTGTGTGTATGTATGTATGTATTGTATTATGTGAACAGCATAGCTCAAAAACGAAAAACCGTAGAAAGTTGAAACTTGATATTCCGTTTAGGTATCACCATGGGATCTGACACACTACGTTATCTGTCAAAATTCCTCAACCGGAAGTACCACTTTACTAGTTTTTTTGTCTTTTTTAATTTTTGCGATTTTCTCAAAATTGGCTCCAACGATTTTCTTTAAACATCAAACATCAACCACACATACAAAGAACTACAACTTTTATATGAAACATTTCTCTGGGAAAATGCAGTGAAGGGCACTTGGGGGGGGGGGTTAGGTTTCATCTAAAGTGCTATTTCAGTTTATTAGACAATTCTGTCATCTAAATAATGTTAATTAGAATTAAATATGTTGTTGAAATTCCGAGTTTCAAAAAAATCGGATAACCGGAAGTGCGTTTACTTTACCAATTTACTAAATGATTTATTCACTTTTTCGCAATTTTCTCAAAAATGGCTCCAACGATTTTTTTGAAACTTCTTGCATAAACTAAACATGCAAAGATCTACCTACAACTTTTATCAAAAACATTTCTCTGGGAAAGTTCTTTTAAGAGCACTTTTAGGGGAAGGGTGGGGTTAGATTTTCATCAAAGTGCTATCCTAGTTGATTATACAATTCTATCATCCAAACATAATTAGTTTAGAAATCAATAGATGGCTGAAATTCCGAGTTTCAAGAAAATTAGAAAACCGGAACTGCGCTTTTACTGAACAGTTTTTTCAGTTTTCGACGAATTTCATTAAATTTGGTACACAAACTATACAATGTGTCAATTATAATTTTGAGAACTGGAGTGAAAGAAAGTTGTGTGAGTGTTTCACACCAGATTTTTTTTTTTTTTTTTTAACTGCTGATAGCTAATGTGGTTAACTTAGTGTACTATAGTGATGGTCAAAACGATTCCGCTGTCGATGCCGATTCCAAAAGCTTGTTCAACGGCTAATTAACGAATTTTTATCTTCTGGTGTTATACGATTGCATAACATTAAAAAAAAAAAAAAAAAAAAACAACCTTTGGCGCAACAGCCCATGAAGGGCCACGGCTTGCTAGACAGCGATTTGTATGGGGGGAGGGGCGTGTGGTAAACTTACCACAGTTTCCTCGTCTTTTAGTTTTCACTTATTTCACGATGCTGTGTCAACACCGATTTTTCCCTCACGGGAATCGAACCATGAATTCTCGCACCAAAGACGAGTGCGCTAGCCACTAGACCAACGCGTGAGGCCTATTACATATCGTTAAATGTTTAAATATTTTTAGGCCCGTCAAGATCTTTGCTCTAAAAGTGAGGTTTTTTTTTTTTATAAGCCTCTAAAGTTACCAGTATTAAGCAAATTTTTTAAAGAAAATAATCCATATCGGAAAAAGCCATGTAGAATATTTAAAAAAAAAACAGCTCTCCAAAATTGATATTACTGCTAAAACATATCATTTTTTACAGTAAATGAATGTAAATAATTGCTTTTTAAATTCTTAATACTTGAAAAAAAATCAATTAATTCTATATACATCCAGATATCTAATCAAGCAAAAAAAAAATGTATATACATACAGACGTACGCGTAAAATAAGAGAGGCATATGGTAAAAAATGTAAATTAATTCGCAATCTAATTAACCAATGCTTTGATCGTGAATGCAAAAGCAGGATTAAATAGAGAAAAAAACCTCTGGAAAGTTAGCGTTTTTTTTTTAAAGGCGGCAAATGAAATAACTTGAGCACAAATTGGAAAATGACAGCCCATTTAATTAAAATGTAAGTAAAAAGAAAACGCTTTGAGGAAGGTAATGTAGTTTTTATTTTAAACATTACTTAAGCCAAATACATTAAGCTTTTATTAAGAAAGACTATCAAAACTCTTACTTAGTATAGCTTATTCTAAATCCTGTTCACTTTTTTAGTTGGATATTTCAAAAACAGAAATATTATTCAAACTAAATGTGATTTAAGATGCTTTAGCTGGAAAAACTACAAAAGAAAATGAAAATTGGAGATATAAAACAGGAACCTCTTTGGTTTTAACAAATCTGCATAAGCTTCCAAAACATTACTCACTTCTTTTTTTAAATTTGTATGGATCAGTTTCCGAAAGTATATGGTTTTTGTTGAATTTTAAGAGTAACTCATTTATTTGGGTGTATCAATTATATTTAATGGATTCCTATTATTCGTGTTTCTCTTTGAGTTTCAGGTAGCATATCTTCGTAAATCTGTCATTATTCATATAAAGAATTCTTTTTATACAGTTTAAACACTCGCTTTAGAACGAGGTAATTGGAGTGTACAACACCATATTCTAGCCCAGTGATGGCGAACCTATGACACGCGTGTCAGTGCTGACACGCGAGCTCATTTTTGGTGACACGCATCTTCAAAGATAAAAAATTTCATAATTCAAAAAAATCTTTTTTTTCTGATAATGTAGCTCATATAGTTAGCAACGCTCTCTGTTTACTACATATTTTGTGTTTAGTTGGTTTCATGGTAATTATAAATACCGATTAACATTTTTTTAAATTTTATCCCTGAAAAAGACAATAAATTTGTCGAAACGTTGGAAAAGATTAAAAAAAAGTGTACATTTTATTGACCGCTCCTCGAGATCTCCTTTAGTTGTTTTGCTAACAATTTTTTCATCCACATATTTTTGTGAGACATTGTTCTCAGCATTAAATAATATTAAGACAAACAAACGGAATCGGTTAACAGATGAAGTCAGTGGCGCTTGCTTGGCCTTGAAATGTACCAAGTATAAACCCGAAATAGAAGATTTAGCAGACAAACTTCAGCACCAAAAAAGTCATCAGAGACATTTTCCGCGGTAGCCTGCTTCATTTTGTAGTCATCGACCGGTTTCGGGCGTTCGCCCATCTTCAGGATGCGTTTTTCAGACAGTGTGACAACACCGACATGCACAGAGCAAACTTAGTTTTCACACTCAAGTTTGCTCTGTACAAGTCTGTGTTGTCGCACTGTCTGAAAAACGCATCCTGAAGATGGGCGAACGCCCGAAACCGGTCGATGACCACAAAATGAAGCAGGCTACCACGGAAAATGTCTCTGATGCTTTCCAGCTCTGCGGAACCAACCACCACACCAAAAAAGTCACTAATTTTTCATATATATTTATTTTCTAATTGTATAAATTTATATTGTTATACTGTTTTTGTTCAATTATATTTTATATATATATTACTTGATTTTGTATGTTAAGTGTCAATGAAATATATAAGACAAGTCTCTAAATGTATTATTATTATCGGAAACGGGTGCCCAAAGGCGCGGGACCTAAGCCTATATGGCTCTTATCCCCCCGATACCCCCCGTAACCCCTTAATTAGTCTCCCCCGGTAACTTGCCGGTTAATCTACAATATCTCAAGATATCCCTATACTCCAACTCGCCTAGACAATCCTGCGAGAGTGGTGTCCTCCCAAATATACGAAACCTAGTTCCAGCGAAACGGGGACACTGACATAAGTAGTGATACACCGTTTCCCTAACTCCGTCATCACAGTTCTGACAAATGGGACTCCGCGTCTTTCCTATGTTAAACAAGTGACTGGACACCCAAGTGTGTCCAGTCACTATTCCTACCAAGGTCCTCAAACCCGTCCTACTAAGAGACAGGAGATACTCCGAAATTCTCTGCTTACCTGCCTTTATAAATCTTTTAGCTTGGAGGCACCCCTGCGTGTCCCCCCAGCATTTCTCCAAAGCTCTCGTCTCCCAAAGTCTAATCTGTTTGTCGCGAAACGTCTTTGTAACGGCCAGGGCTGGTTCAGGACCACAGAATGGTAATGATGATCCCTCCCTGGCCAACCGATCCGCCCTCTCATTGCCCTCTATTCCCGCATGTCCGGGTATCCAATAGAGATGCACCTTACCCCTCCGAGCCAAAGCGTTGAGCTTCCTCCGACATTCTCCCACTAATTTCGAACTCCACCAAAATAATAATAATAATAATAATAATAATAAATGTAAACTATTGGTTTCATAATTTTGGCTTTTGTATTTTAAATGGCATTAAACAAATAATTAACTTGATGAGTGACACGCTACGAGAATTATGTTCTATTTTTCAAAATTTTGACACACCGAGCTCAAAAGGCTCGCCACCACTGTTCTAGCCTGATAATCCAATATGGAGTATTTTTGTTTAAGTTAAACTACCGTTTGTAAAAGTTAAGGTGGGCTTTTTCGACAGTGGTGAGATAACGTAAACTCCATAATTCTGCACCATATAATACGCTACTTACTATAACCGCATCATTTAGTCTAGTTCTGCTGGACCACGAGTTAATTTTACTTTTCACTATTTAGTAAATTAAATAGAAAAACAAAATAATTAACATATTGCTGCCTTGGGCACTGGCCAGCCATTTTTTTTTTTTATTTTTGTGTATATACAATATATACTTTTATTAGTAGAATTTTACTTCTCTGTTTTTTTTTTGTTAAGTATAGCATATAAGTAGACTCTAGGTAGAATTTTGTTTTTTTTTTTGTTTGATTGAGAGAATATAATATATTTTACAGAGAATATTTAGTTATCATTTTTTTTTTTTTTTATGTACATTTATTTATATTATAGGTGTATTTTCTTTTTTTTATCAGTGTAACAAAACTGTAGGGAATAAAATTAAGGGAACCCCATTGTGTTCACCTTATTAGAAAAATTGTAGTGTTTATTCCACCGCAAACTATTTTTTTGGTTATTATACTGTATGCATCTATTTCTATTTTAGTGGCAGAAGATCAGCACCAGTCAAATATCCCAGGAGTGCATCCTGAGCGTTTCTACCTCATCCCTGAGCGGTTCGCAGTTTCCAACTCTCCGCAAACAGCATGGCGTCCAGCTCCTTACGGTTATATTATACTTTTGGTAGTAGCCCTCTACTAGTTCCGTTTCCCGAATACCACCCACGCCCGTCTCCACTGCTGCCTGGCTGAGTACTTGCATACTTATTACCTCCAGGGAAACCACTTCACTACAATGTTGGCTCTAGCAATTAGGAAGTACGAAAACACTAACCCGTTTCATTAAATTTGGTATGCTAACCATACATTGGAGACCTATCACTTTTGTTTGAAACAGTTTTCCAAGAAAAATTTATCTCAAAGATCGTTTTTTGGGGGGGCTGGAAAAGTTCTCATGGCTCCCTCAAAAAATTTTTGAGAGAAACTAAGAGAAACTCGTAGGAGTGTTGTGTTTGACAACAGATTTTTTGTTTTGTTTTTATTGTAACAGCAACCAAAGAGAGATCAGCAACCAAAGAGAGTAAAGAGAAGAGAAACAAACCCAACCACTCTCTCGGACTAGAATAGGAGAAACTGTATAAATATAACGACGGACATTCCAGAGATATACAGTTCGATACAGTTCAATATAGTTCACTATAAATCATCATCTCGCCAGTCACTTCGTGTCATTCTCATACCATTCTACCTTAACCATTCACTACTGTAAAGTCCAGGCAGACTGTGTCTTTATTATTATTATTATTATTATTATTATTATTATACATAGTTAACCAGTGTTAATCCAGTCTTCTCATTTCATCAACCAGACCTAAATTCTCTCCACCTAACACATCCATTATATGTAAATATTACAAACTATCAAAACAACTCTAAATATTATTATTCTTAGTAATTAAATCAACAAATTCAATTTTCATTTTTCATTATCGTATGTTCAATATTAACAATTTTTTTTTTTTTCTCAATGTAAATATAACAACTATCAAAACAACTTAATTTTAAAAAGTTTTACATGTAAATAGGTAGAAATAAGAAATAATAATATATTGAACTTTAAAATGTATTCAATTGAAAATAAGTTTTTATTATTCTATATCTTGTTAATTAAATTCATAAAAGAAAATAATTTAATTTACATTAAAATGTAACAAATATTACAAAATATTTTTTCACAAGTTTTTCAATTAATTCTAAATGATTATGCTATGATTTTTTTTTACATGATTTGCATTTTTTGGTATTACTTCCATGGACTACAAATTCATAAATTCATTCTGTTCCTCTCTTTCCTTCGTTCCTTAAAATGGCACAAGAAGACTTCATTGTCGCTAGCTTCAACGTCACTAGCTAGCTTGCAACATCACCATCGCTAGCTTTCAGCATCCTTAGCTAGCTCTCAACAAGGCCAACACTAGCTGCTACAGCATAAGCTAGTTTTCATCATCATTGCCAGCTTTCAACAACACTGGCTAGCTCGCGACAGCTTCATCACTAGCTTTCTGCATCAAAAGCTAGCCTTCATTAACTTAGCCAGTTTCAACAACCCAGGCTAGCTGCAACAAACTCGTAGCCAAACAAGATGTGCTACACACATACACTCTCCCGCGCACGCTCAAATTTTTCACATACGAAAAATTTCTTCAGGAGATGGGATGATGTAACAGCAACCAAAGAGAGTATAGAGAAGAGAAACAAACCCAACCACTCTCTCGGACTGGAGTAGGAGAAACTGTATAAATACAGCGACGGACAGTCCAGAGATATACAGTTCAACATACAGTTCAAGACAGTTAAATACAGTTCGATGCAGTTCAATATAGTTCACTATAGTTCATCATCTCGCCAGTCACTTCGTGTCATTTTCATACAACTCTACCTTGACCATTCTCTATTGTAAAGTCCAGGCAGACTGTGTCTCATTATTATTATTATTATTATACATAGTTAACCAGTGTTAACCCAGTCTTCTCATTTCATCAACCAGACCTAAATTCTCCCCATCTAACACATCCATTATATTCATATTCGGTAGACACCATTCAATTTATTTTTCGAAAATGTAACTAAACGCAAAACTTCGTTTTATAGCAATAAGGCAAAAAAATAAAAATATTCTCGGTTGCTTTAATTCTTTTTAATATTTAATTTTCAATAAAAATAATATTTAAACATTTATAATAATTAATTATATTTCTTATTTAATAAAAACTAGATTAAAATTCTTTGTGAAATAAGAAGTAAAAAAAAACAACTCGTTTGGAGATCTAAGTTGTTTTAATTGAAGCAAGTCATTAGACAAATTGAAATTATACAACTTAATTTTGTCTCTGAGTTCTGTATCACAACTTTATAGAAGTAGAAAATAAAAATTTCTTTCTAAATATATTTTTATAACCGTTCATAAAATACCTAAAAGAATTATCCATAAAAATTCGTAATGCTAATAACGTTTCAATTTTTATTACGTAGACGGGGTTATACTGTCTGTGCACAATACAATTAAGAAATTCCTATTTTTTGAGATATGTTGTAAATGTTACAAAAAATTATCGTAGGCATCCATATTAATGGGCGATGTTTCGCAATATAGAGGATGTTTGGAGTTGCGCCAATAACTCTTCTAGCTTGTACATTGAACTGTAAGCCCATCATAGCTGTTTTCATCTCATCCTGGTTATCCTCTTTTCACTATCCACATTCTTTTTCTTTCATTCTTACTTTTTTTTCTTTTACTTTTTTCTTTCCCTTCTCTCTTCATAATGATTTCTTTTGTTCTTTGTTCTGTTATTTTAGTTTACCCTGGGGGCGAATTCTAATTAAGGGCAAGTTTAATCTAACTGAGTAAACTCCTTTTTCCAACATTTTCCCTACTTACCTTGTCTGCTTGCCCCTTACTTCCTTTCCTTTTTGTCGCTTCGTCACTCTATTTCACTTGGAACTTTTTGAAAGAAACAACCTGGTTGAAAAACATTTCCCTTCTTTACAATTTGCACCCCCCCGGAACACTGAGATTATTTGTTGCCCATTTCATAATAGCTACATTTCAACTTTAAATATATACATCTCATTTTTTTTATTCTTAATCACCAATTTATTTTTAATGTTTATGATTAAGGTATAGAAATTTTTAGTAAAGTAATTAAATTTTTTTTTTTGCTTAATAACTTTGTTTCATTTTTATTTATTGAAAAACTTTTTCAAAATTGTCAGGCCTTAAAATTACAACAATGAGATGTTTCTATCGTAATGGCCAGAGGAGTTTTTTAAATAAAAAGAATTCTTTGTTGTTCTACGTTTCGGGTACAATTGCTGCCTTTTTTAGGAGCTCTTTAGGGTAGGAGAGGAGTGAACGTTGAGAACGTTGAGACTGGAATTCCACCAATGGTGCCCAAAACGTAGAGCGTTCAATGAATTCTTTTTCTTTAAAAATCTCCTCTCGCCATTACCATACAAACATCTCATTGCTTTTTCAAAATCATTTAATATTTACAAAAAAGGATTATACAAGACATTGGGCATGTTAGAATGAATTTTTTTTTTTTATGCAAAAGCGAGGCCATACCTACAATTTTTACTTATGATGTAAAATTTTTTAAGAGTTCAATGATTGAAAGTTATAGTGAAAATTGAATCAGCTCCCTATCATGAGCACAATGAAGGGGAATGCAGGAAATGGCCGCTGCCCTCTAAAGCTAGGCATAAATAATCAAAATAAAATTCATTATAAATAATTACTTTTATCTGCCCCATCTGTTAATACTCAAAATTCAACGACAATTGACAGGATCCGAAAGATTACAATGACAAACCAAGTCGATGTGGCTGATCAATTCCATATTGAATTGCTAAAGAACACAGCTTACTGATCAATCTTCATGAGACAATCTCAAATAAAACTTAGAGATCAACGTTAAGAAACTAAAACAGTGCAATGAAGCAGAAAAAAAAAGAAGGTTAAACAAATTCAATAAATAGGGCTTTTAAATCATACTGGGTGGAAAGACTTTTAAATGCGAGGAAAGGGTAAAATTTTTAGGCATGCATTTCGATCGAAAATTAACTTGGACTGTACATATTAATAATATTAAAGAAAAATCAGAAAAGTATACAAATATATTAAAAATGGTTTGCCACTTAAATTGGGGAGCGGACCCAGAGATGTCACTACTTTTTTATAGAGCTACGGTAAGAGCTATTTTCGATTACGGTTCGAGTTTGTATGGTCAGGCGTTCGCTTTCTGCATTACGCAAGCTGGATGTAATCCACAACAGTTGTTTGAGACAATGTTTAGGTTTATTGAAATCGACTCCTATTGATGCATTATTATCTGAAGCGGGTGAATTAACACTAGAATGCCGTAGAAAAATGCTCACAGATCGTTTCATGTTAAGAATAATGGCATAAAACAGGTTATTGTATTCAAAAGTATGTTCATTAAATCTACAGGTCCTAACCGGAAACTACTGGCAGCGGAAAAAATCTCCTCCCTTAACCATTAGTTTTATTGATACTCATTCCTATCAGAATTTGGTGAATTCCTCATGGATCTTACCAAGATATGAAATCAATTATTCTTGTTATATAAACCAGATTTGCATTTTCTATTCCAAATCTCAAATAAATCAATCGTTAATAAAAAATAATTTTTGCTTATTTACGGAAGGTTCAAAAAATAGCATGGGGTGTGGTGCGGCATTTTACGACCCACAGAACCAATATAAAGCAATGTACAAGTTACCTTCATTTTGTACCATATTTTTAGTGGAGCTAATAGCTATTTATAAAGCCCTTATGTATGCAGACACTTTGCAGAACATTAATAATTTAATAATTATTTCAGATAGTCAAAGTAGTCTATTATACTTACAAAATTTTGCTAGTAACAAGAAAGATAATTATATTGGTTTGAGAATAATAGAAATGATTAAAAAAATAGAAGATAAATGTATAGGAGTAAAGATGGGTTGGGTAAAGGGACACGATGGTGTGAAGGGAAACGAAGTTGCGGATTGTCTGGCAAAAAAAGCGGTTATGGAAGGAGATACTATTGATATGAAGTTTCCATATAGAGAATTTTATCCTAAAATTAAACAAAACGTATGGCAAAGAATGCAAGAGGAGTACACTGAAAGTAAAAAGGGTCAATTTTACAAAAAAATAAATAACAGGATAAGCGATAGACCGTGGTATAAAGGTGAAGATTTAAAGAAGAACTTTTATCGAATAATAAACCGTTTGAGAACCAACCACGGCTTGTGTGCAGCGTATCTCCATAGAATTGGGAAATTTAATAATGACAAATGCGCAACATGCAATGAAAAAGAGACTTTGGAACATATTTTAATGACCTGCAGAAAATACAAAAATGAAAGAAGAATTCTATTCCACGAAATAACTCCTTATATCGAGCATCCATTCAATTATGTTTTAATATTATCAACCGCAAATAGAGAAATTTATAAGAATATAGTAAAATTTATAAAAAGTATTAAAATAAAAATTTAGTAGGAAAATTGTTTAGTTGAAAATTTAAACATTAGTTGGCTATGGCTTGGACTGCTAAGGCCATTAAAAAAAAAAAAAAAAAAAAAATCATACTGTTTTTAAAATACCCTAGTTTCAAAGTCCAGGGAATCCAAGGATAATTTGCTCCGCCACTGGGACAGAATCCCTTTGTTCAAGGAAGTGCGGATTTTCTCGGACAGCCAAGCCGCACTAAGGGCTTTGAGTAAGCCTTGGTGGAGTTCGAAATTAGTGGGAGAATGTCGGAGGAAGCTCAACGCTTTGGCTCGGAGGGGTAAGGTGCATCTCAATTGGATACCCGGACATGCGGGAATAGAGGGCAATGAGAGGGCGGATCGGCTGGCCAGGGAGGGATCATCATTACCATTCTGTGGTCCTGAACCAGCCCTGGCCGTTACAAAGACGTTTCGCGACAAACAGATTAGATTTTGGGAGACGAGTGCTTTGGAGAAAGGCTGGGGGGACACGCAGGGGTGCCTCCAAGCTAAAAGATTTATAAAGGCAGGTAAGCAGAGAATTTCGGAGTATCTCCTGTCTCTCAGTAGGACGGGTTTGAGGACCTTGGTAGGAATAGTGACTGGACACACTTGGGTGTCCAGCCACTTGTTTAACATAGGAAAGACGCGGAGTCCCATTTGTCAGAACTGTGATGACGGAGTTAGGGAAACGGTGTATCACTACTTAGGTCAGTGTCCCCGTTTCGCTGGAACTAGGTTTCGTATATTTGGGAGGACACCACTCTCGCAGGATTGTCTGGGCGAGTTGGAGTATAGTGATATCTTGAGATATTGTAGATTAACCGGCAAGTTACCGGGGGAGGCTAATTAAGGGGTTACGGGGGGTACCGGGGGGATAAGAGCCATATAGGCTTAGGTCCCGCGCCTTTGGGCACCCGATAATAATAATAATAATCCCTTTGTTTATGCCGACATGATCAAAAAATTCTGCAGTAGCCAACGGCATTGCTCCCCGGAGTGCTGAACCATAGCCAGTGAACTACAAAGTTTCTCTTTCCAAACATAAGAAATTTTCTTGGAGAAAGTTAATGCATTTCTCATAAGTCACTCTCTTTTCTTCATTGATTCGCATCGCCTGGACAGGAACGTTGTTCTCATACCTAATCGTAGGATCAACACTAAAGCAGGTAGACTGTTTTTATCGAATGTATCTTGTGGCGCCGTTCATATCAACAAGACGCACGATATTTGTTTCATTTAATACTTTTGTTGAACAACTTTAATTGCTTACTTGATAAGTTAAAACCAAAATATGTTCAAAATTCAAACAAAAATAAAAAATTGAAAAACATAAACAAATAAAAAATAAAAGAAAGGAGAAGGGTGAAAGAAATTTAACAAGTAAAGCAAAACTGTCAGTAAGAATTTATTATTCGTATTTAAAAAAAAAACATATATCCGGGACTACTTGGCCGATTTTCATGTTCCTGGGTGTCATTATTCATGGAAACAAATCAGGTGTGAAACATTCACACAACTTTCTCTTACTCCAGTTATCAAAATTATAATTGACAAATTGTATAGTTTGTGTACCAAGTTTATTGAAATTCGTCGAAAACTGAAAAAAACTGTTCAGTAAAAGCGCATTTCCGGTTTACTAATTTTCTTGAAACTCGGAATTTCAGCCATCTATTTATTTCTAACTAATTATGTTTGGATGATAGAATTGTGTAATGAACTAGGATAGAACTTTGATGAAAATCTAACCCCACCCCTCCCCTAAAAGTGCTCTTAAAAGAAATTTCCCAGAGAAATGTTTTAGATAAAAGTTGTAGATCTTTGTATGTTTTGTTTATATACGAAGTTTCGAGAAAATCGCAAAAAAGTGAAAAAATCCTTTATTAAAGTGGTAAAGTAAACAACGCACTTCCGGTTATCCTATTTTTTCGAAACTCGGAATTTCAACAACATATTCAATTTTAATTAACATTATTTAGTTGGCAGAATTGTCTAATAAACGGAAATAGTACTTTAGATGAAAACCTAACCCCTGCCCTCCCCCAGAAGTGCCCTTAAATGAATTTTCCCGGAGAAATGTTTCAAATAAAAGTTGTAGTTGTTAGTATGTGTAGTAGATATTCCAAGTTTGAAAAAAATCGTTGGAACCATTTTTGAGAAAATCGCAAAAACCTTAAAAAAAAAAAAAAAAACTAGTAAAGTGGTACTTCCGGTTGAGGAATTTTGACAGATGACCCACTGTCGGATCCCATGGTGATAACTAAACGGTATATCAAGTTCGAAATTTCTACGATTTTTCGTTTTTTAGCTATGCTGTTCACATACATACATACACATACATACATACACGCGCGCGCACACACACACACCATTTCGAGAAACCACTTTTTTTGGGCTCAGGGGACCTCAAAACGGATATTTCCGG
>JAAEAF010004747.1:0-68030 GCA_011037195.1 Triatoma infestans | reverse complement strand
CTGAAAATATTTTATTTTTATATTTTATAGGACTGGTTTTATCTCTATAATTATTATCAAATTTTTCTCTGTCCATTTCAGTTTTTCTAATAAAGAAACCAGAACATTTTCAATTATGTCATTAAATTTGTCGCTTTTCATTAAACACGCTGATTTTTACCAGGAATTCAGTAATTAAATTTTATATTTAATTTATATTTAGTCTTAATTATTAATGCAATAGCTTCTGTCTATTTAAATTGGCATAAACACCCAGGGTGAGTGTAAAAACTGAACGGGAATGGTGAAAGCACTTAAATCATTCGTTAAATAATATTCACTTTTCAATGCAACAGTTAAAACTGTTGAACAAAGATAATAAAAAAACATATACATTATTATTATTATCATCATTATTAAACTTATTAATATATTATTTAAACTGTTGCAGCAACCAATTAGAAGTTATTTCTACATTACAACATTAAATATTAGCGAAATACACTTTCATTACTGTTACGTAACAACATGATCAAATAGTTAAAAATCTTAGTGTGAAACACTCAAAAAGATTTTCTCTCATTGATATTAATACAATTATATAAAAAAGACAAATTTTACTCATTTGTCCTTACATTAAAATATAGGGGATTACCGGGTGAGAGTCTAAGAGCTGCTCTTAGATTTTCTCTTCCTAGATGATGGACTGTGTTTAACAATTTTTAACAAGAAAACACTGTCTAGACGCTGTTAGTGCCCTTATAACCTCTCCACATATATATACAACTAACAAACCAACGAGTGTGAATGTAACAGAAACATTACGTTGAAGTGAACTCTCTACACGAACTTGGTAAATTTGCTGTAACGATGGATGAAAATCCGATACTGGTCAGGAACCAAATGAATATGCATGCTACGATGGATAAAATACCTGGATGTTATCCAGTATTGCGGACCCACTCACATATTGAAACAGTAGTAAATAAATATAAAATGCAACTTCAGTTTTAACACATATTGAATGAATAAGAATAAGTTCAGCCTTCATTTCAAAATTTAAAAATATTGATAAACGGTGGATTTATTTATAATGGCTTCTGACATTATTAATATTCCAGAAGCCATAATAAAAAAAAAAAAAAAGCTTTCTGCCATAGACAAAACAAAGCAACGAATAAATCCTTTAACAAATAAATAAAAAGAATATTATTAATTTCATTAAAATTTACGAAAATCTGGACATTTCAAAAAATGAACTTAATCATATTGGCTTCTGTCTGAACAGTTCAACTGGCAAAGAATGTGATGTAAAAATTACAATTTCGAGTAAATATTTGATACTGGAATTTGAGTTAATTAATAATTTAAAGTTCTTCCTTTTATTTTTTCTTGAAAATTTTCTTTGTAAGAATCCAAAATTAAATAGAACAATAATAAAATAAAAACTGTGTAGGTACTGATAACTTTGTTGCAAGTGTTAAACATAACTACTGTTTGTTGTTGATCTAATATCCCCACCGGGATCCTTAAAAGTATGGTAATCATTTAATGGTTCATCTTCAAAATATTTCATGATCTCTCGTCTTTTTTTTCACCTCTTAATCTTAGTCACATATGTTGTATTACTGGAAATATGTAACATATTAAGATGCACATGTTTAGCCGATTGTAAGGGTATTTTTATAAATTAACATCCTCTAAGAGTTGCCGAGAATGATGTTTACCAACATGTAATATCAGGCCACTTGTTCAACTCTAGTTACATAACTTGTGAAGATTTGTATATGATTTTTTATTATATCTTCATAAGTTTGTTTATATTTTTATAATTTCAATAAAAACACTTGAAATTTTGCCAAATTATTACGATCATCACATAGTGGAAAGAAATTTCTGGAGATCTTCCTTGACATAATAAACCTCTCGCTTGTCTACAACATAATTAATTATCCACGCTGATCTCAAAATTCTTATCGGAACAAGCAAATTTTCAGAACATCTTATTCCTTCACAAACGAATAATCTATTCTGTACAACCATTTACTCCAGGCTCTGTGCATGACTTAAGACTCCATTGGTCTTGCTACTTTTTTACGATATCATCAGCAAATCCATGATTCCTTTTGCAATTTTTGAATCCCTGAAATGAATTCAATGACATAATCAATAGTAAGCAGGGAATAGTGATTGTTGATATTGAAAATGAGAACATACAAACCGATACTCACAATTTATATTTTATGATTACTTTGAAAGGAGAAAAGAGTGAGTTTATAGAGGGTAAAGTGATCGAGCGACGAGTGAGAGATTGTTGGTAGTGTGATTGTATTGGTATCGTTTTATTGATACCGGAAGTTGAAGTGATGAGTAAGAGTTAGAGATTGTTAATTAGAGGGTAAGAGATTACAGAGTTGGTATTCGAAATGCGTACTACTGATTTATAAAAATATACTATATTTTAACAAATAATTTAAAGAGATATAAAATAGAAAAACTAAGAAGCACAATTGTAAATAACTATAAGAATTATAAAATGAATATAAAATATTAAAGAAGTTATTAAAGTGTTAAAACCTTAAATAGAGAAGCGCTCGCGATGTGAGATGGTGCTTCTGATCTGAAAACTGATGTAGACGTTTGATGCCTGAATCGAACTGAATCCCTCCTCCAGTGGAGCGACGTGTTATATTTGCATCACTCACACATCGACGCTGATGTGTAAGTACGTGTAACACTAAGACATCTCTTGTGGTATATTGACCCTAGGGGAGGTCAGTAGTTAACAAGGGCTGATTTGGCCGGGGTGGCGACGCTTTGTTGGGCCAGTTAGGCCAGTAAGGTATTATCTCTTGACTGTATATTGACCCTTTTTGAAAGAAATACAAAAAGGGTTTGCCGCGGTTCATGACCTGCAGGTAGCGGCTGGCTGGACCCTTTTCCAATTTTCAACCACTAGTTGTAATTTTTAGATTTATTTAAAAATTATCTCTTCTTTTTTTCTTCCTATCGCTATCACATCACATGATGAATGTAGAATGGCAGTATTGACTGTTGTGAACAACTTGAAGAGTGATGTAGTTAGTTAAGACTGTTTGTTGCTTATTCTAACGGTGGTTTGTGTTGAATTTCAATATGGCTGACATGCTGAACCTTTCAAATTGATGTTCAGACTTGTTAACATCCTTAAAGCAGATGTAGCGACTATCCTTGTTGATTGGGTGACTGAAGCTTAAACCTCTTGTTCAATTTTTCCTATCGCTAGAGACAGCTTCTTGTTATGAAATCCGCTGTCGTAATTTGAAGCTCATTCGCCAATACATTATATTGGGTGAGACAGGGGAAGTAGTTTGTAGTTGATATTCGCTTGCAGGCCGGCGTTTACTGCGGCTGTATGCAGCATACATACACAGTAGCACACGATTTTCTCTTCTTATATTTATCAACTTTTTACTGATTGATAAATTTTCATCTAACTTAGTGTTTTTCACTACAGATTTTGTGAGGTACTTAATATTATATCACGGATGTTGAAATGGGCTGCGTGTGAAATTGACCTACTTTAGAGGGAAATGTAATAGGAGTAGAAAATGATGGTTAATTGATGAGTAATGATATACACAGAAACTAGCTTAATTGCACTTAAACAGAATTATGTATTTTATGAATTTACTGAGTGACTAGAGTGATAGAGTGATCGAGCGCAGAGTGATGATTATTGGTAGCGCGATGATTTCCGCTACAATTATCCCTAGAAAATCTTTCAAATAAAAGTGATATGTATTTGAGCGTGTAGATATTATAACGTGAAAATCATTAAATTTTTTTTCCAATTGCGAAAAACTGGAAAAATACTCAGTGAAGCCACACTTCTGGCAGTTGAGAAAGTAAAAAAGGTGCTCGGTCAGAGAAGTCTGTTTATTTCACTTTTTTGGATTAACTAGCGCCATTTTTAATCATGTTCCAGTCAAACTAGATAAAACGATTTTTTTTTTAGAACTACCTGTAATCACTCTATTTATTTGTACTATTTGCCAACACTACTTAATTACTATGTAAAGTTGCCACTACTGAATCTGGTGTTTTTGAAGTGTTTGTTCTTGTAAAATCAATGACGATTTCATTGCGAAATTTTGTTTTAACATTTGTACCCATTTCCATTGAACTTATTACTAAGTAAATACTAAATCTAATCAGTAATATACAAAGTGATCCATCTCTTTTAATTACAGAAGAAAACAGTAACTAATTGAATTATTACATTCCTTCAATAACATTTTTATTTATTTTTTTTTGTTTGTTTATAATTTCAATCATGTAAAATTTGGCCATGATAAATTCCTATCGTTGCAAAATCGTTCGTGATTTTTTTTAAATTTTTAAATCAATCAATATTATTTAACACTTAACAATGGTTGGTATAATTTATCGATTCAGAAAAATGATAAATAAGATAACAACAGAAACCTCATGGAGGTCTATAATTTTCAAATATTACAATTTTTAGTAAATTGTATCGTTCCATTTTACTAAAATATCTTCAATGACATTATTATATCAGTAATGAACAATTTGATTGTTAAATTTACTCTGTACAGGATGAAGAATAATAGCTTTGATTTTCTTAGATACAAGAACTGTGTTGCCTCTCTCTCCGGCCTGTATATATATATATTTTTAATTTAAGGCTCACCAACATCTATTGTCATTGGCACCCGGAGCCTTCTCAGTGCACTGCTGGCCTCCAGGCAGTGTTCTCTCATTATAGACAACACTGCCCTTCACCGGACAGTGAGTCGTAGAGGCTCTTAGGAAGAAAAAAATCTAAGGGCAGCACAGCTGGACTCGAGCCGCATGGGGGTATCCAGTACGCTAACCATTGACCTAATCACCGGAAATATACATTTTGAGTTCCCTTGAGTCAGAAAAAAATGATTTTTAGAAATTGGTCGTATGTGGGTCCAGCTAAGCTCAAAAAGAGAAAAACGCAGAATGATCAAATTTAATATAAAACTTTAAATGCTATCAGGGAATCCGACAATAAGGTTTTGATGCAAAATTCATCAACGGAAGTGCGATTTTACTGATAGTTTTCCAGGATTTTCTTTAAACTTCTTTTATAATATCTACACCCATAAATACCTCACTATATTTCCCGGGGACATTGATTTTGGGGAGCGGACAGTAGGTAACGTTAAGCTTTTGTTTTAAAGTTCACTTCAGTGCAATGTACTGTTTTAACCCCTACATAATATTACAATATACATTCGAAGTATCGATAGAATTCTAAATTTGAAGAAAATCGCTTAACCATAAGTGAGATTTGACCATCATCATTTTGTGATATACCATCACAAAGTTTTAACACTTGGTGATGTTATATCACAAGTTAAACTCTAGTTTTTAAGAAATTCTAATAAGACATTTTTACCCTGAAGAAGGTATAATGGGGTTGTTGAGGAGAGAAATTAGGTTTGATTAAATGAACGAGATATGCTGACACTAATATAATGTAGCTAAGTTTACATTAACTGCACTGGACTTTATAATGAAAATGATAGAATGAATGGTGAGAGTAGAGATACGACACGATGCGACGACTGGTGTACAGCTGTATGGTTGTATATGATAGATCCCTTTAGATAGATTCCCACTGGCTTATATACACATGTTCTCCCACTCTAGCCTGCCTAAGTCAGAGAGTAGCCTCTGTTACCAAGAGGGCCTCTCTTCTCTCTGCTGTGGTTGCATTCCTTTGCTATGGATGGGTGCTATTACAAAGGCATAAATGTGCCGGGAAACGTCGGTGAAAATTTAAAAATAGTTTTTTTTATACTGAACTTCAGCATCCATTTTACAACAGGGAATGTTTATATTAGAGGTACTCAGGCAGGCCTTATCTACTAAAGTGCCATTTTCTTTATATTTCAAAGTTTGCAAATCTGCCACAACTATGTGGATGTGTAAAAGCTTTTGAAATTTAGTCTTGGAATAAATGAACAATGTGATTCAGCAGCTCAAATGCTACAGAAAATATTCTATTCACTCAGGACCAATTCTCAATAGTGTCCAAGATATTTGCATTTTTTAACTTTTCCCTCGATATTCTCGTTTTTCACCACTATTATTATTATTATTATTATTATTATTTGTCTGTGGGGAGGGAAACCCTACGCTATCCAAAGCCTCACTGGGCCCATATATTTACCCCAAGAAAAACAACAACAAACTAGAAAAATAATCCAGACCCGGATCTATCCATCTAAGAATCACCGCAGTCCGAATCGGACAATAACCTTAAGCGGAAATGGCCTAAGCTCTTCCACAGACATCCTATTCCGACCAAAGGTCCTGAACCTAATTTCCTCACAACCCAAGCAATCAGTCATAAGATAAATGGGTGTTTCCTCCTCTGTCTCACAGACTCTACAAAATGGATCCGGCATGAGCCCTATGTCTCCTTAAACCACAATGTTACACCATAAAAACGGTCGCAACTTTTCTATCCTTTATCCTACAACAAATCTGTTTATTCCAAATGAAAGAGCATTAAATTTCCTATAAATTTGCTTAATCCAAAGCTTCAAAACTTTTCTTATAAACCATGAAATTTTTACTTTAATGTCAAAAAAATTCGTTTTCGATGATTTTTGTTAAAATTTTCAACTGTATTTTTTCAATGATTAATGAATCAAGGAGTCATCCAATTTCAGAAAAAGTTGCGCATTTATTGAGCTTCAAGACCATATGGAATTTTGTTTTTAAATATTACTCTACCTCGAACAGAGGGGTGTAAATGCAGAAAACTGGGAAGTTGCGCAATCGACTTTTCACTGATATCAGATTATTAATTTTAGTTTGTTGTAGGATAAAGGATAGAAATGTTGCGACCGTTTTTATGGTGAAAAACGCGAATATCGACGGAAAAGTTAAAAATGCAAATATCTTGGACACTATTGAGAATCTGGCCAGTGTGAATAGAATATTTTTTGTTGCATTTGAGCTGCTGAATCACTTCTCGAAGTTTCGACCTCTGCTCCGTGTACACCCTGTAGAAAGCGTTTCGTAATTACGTGAATTGAAGTGTGAAGTAACTTCAAATTATTCTTGAGCAGTAAATTATCAAATCGCTGATTTACAATATTTCTACAGAATAGGGTTTCTACCGAAAACACAATATCCCAGATCTTATTACTTACAATCGAAATACTTCCATCTTTATAGGACAGCTAACACGAGAAGTAATAATTTGTTATTATTTGGGTGAAATTAATATAAACATAATTCATTATATAATGCATAATAATGGGGAAATAATACATTTTTAAGAACGATGGAACTAACTAAAAGCTAAGATTGATTGCAACACTGTTTAATGAGTAGCCTACACAGGCCGCCATCCCACAACTCTATGTATCCGGTCTTAGCAAAGGCATAACGAGCTATTTATGCAGATCTAGTATGCATAGAGATTAAGTTTTGCTATTAAATGTGCCACCGGTAGCTCCTTTAATCATAAATCCACCGTTATTACATAAATACTCCTACTTATGGCTAATTTTATAAATATTATAATAACTAAAACAATGATAATCTATGTTATTGCCCTCTCTTTCATAGATAATAATAAACAGATATACATACAAATAGAAACTATTATGTATAAATATTTATACACATTTATATATCTGTTTCCTCTATCATATGTAATTAATGTATCCGGTAAATATTAAAAAAAAAAAAACTATGGTCAACCAAGTTCAGGGTTAAGGAAAATTTTAATCACTGATATTCACCTATCTTGACCTCCATATATATACAAACATGCCTACCTGATAATGTGAACACTAACCTCATCCCCACTAACAGTATTAAATTAGAAATTATAAATAGGTAACAATGGGAACTCTTTATGTATGGACACAATATATATGTTCAACTTTGATTAGAAAATTCCGGTTTCAATTTAACCTTGACTAAATTAAGAAAAAGAAAAAGGTCATTGATTCGTCTGATAGATAGATAATTCTTTCATAATATATACTATATTATTTAATAGCATGATATGTGAGACTACTTGTTGCTTATCGCCCATTACATGAAATTTGTGAATGAATTATTTTACGGCATTCTGAAGAATTATTTATTGGAACAGTAATAATTTTTACTTTTCTCTTAAGAGGAAGTTTTTCGAGTGTGTCAAATTTTCGAAATGGGTTTTTATAGGAAATATATGTTTTGATGACACCAAAGTCTTGATAAAATGTTTTTAGCGAATGGTCTGTTTTGCGTGTGCGTATGTGCGTCCAGAGAAGTCGCTTTAGTACCTTGTTGTTGATCACAAAATTATAGGTATGATTCAGGTAGCATGTCATAGACTGAGTGATATATCTGAATCAGAGCAGGTTGGGATTCCGAGATGTATTGTTGTTGCAGTCTCTTATATGTATTGAGGATCAGTTCTTGGGTTTTGAGCCTTATGCTAGCAGTTTGATAGCCAGTCCAGTAGACGGCGTCGACTCGGCGGCAGCGTTTACAGAACCTGAGATAGGCTCTATCTCTCTGGACTTGTAATGGCTAAATACTAGATTGCAGAAAACTTTGCTCCTCAAGTGATGATTCTTAATGCCACGTTTTGGGCTTTATCCAATTCTTTCAGAGTAGTTGAACTTGCAGTACAGTAGACCTCGCCCATATTCCATGCTCGGGCGCAAATTATAATAATATGCTAATCGTAAAAAAAAAAAAAATTGAAGCACTAACAAAAGATTCCAAGGTAAAAGAATATTAATAAAAGTGCTAACAATTAGCAGCGTGACTAGATTGATTTAGTTGCGTCTGTACTTGCAAGCAGCCTGCTATTCTACGAACAGTATTTGATTAGTTAATGGGTTACTTGAAATTGAAATATTCTTTTCAAAAATAACCTATTCATTATTTAACATTACCGTAACCTCAATAATGACTTGGGCTTTATTATATGTTTATATAGATTTTATTCAAATTAGCAATTTTTACTTTCTCTAACTGATGTTTTAAAGGGAAATATTGTGATTATGTCAAATTTTCTATATCAAGTTTTCACCGGAAATAGACGTTTTGAGGTCCCCTGAGTATGAAAAAGTGGTTTTTTTAGTTAGCAGCTGAAATATTAAGGAAAAGTTAGTACAGGCATTCATTCTTGATTCTACAGGTATTCTTACAAAAGTTTGAAGTGCCGCATCAGAAAAGAAAATGACTTTTTCATTACCTTCCAAGCCTCTGTGAGCTCTTACCCAAACAAAATGGACGACCCAGCCCAATTCAAACCCCGCAGTCTTTCCCTAACTTTTCAGTGATTGTTATTGGTAGATGATTTTTCTGTTCCCTAAAGAGTTAAGAGTAACCCAATTATCAGTCATTATATATGCCTACCTGCTCTGTGGTATCATTTCCTCAATAGTAGCTAACCATTAACTATTGTCATTTCCTCCGCCTGATTGTTAGAACAAACAGCCATAAGTATCTGCCGATTAGATGTTCCTTGTCTTGTCTTGTTTTTATAGACCACCACTGCACAACCTACATGTTCGTCCTCTTTGATGCCATGAGTATATATATATATTGAAAGTATATTCAATATATTTTTAAGGGGAGGGATTCGCTAAGTGGTTAGCGCATTGGACTTCCACGCGGAGATCCTGGGTTCGAGTCCATGCCTCCTTAGTTTTTTTTCTTCCTAGAGGCCTCTACAGCTCACTGTTTCGTGATGAACAGTGTTGTCTGTAGCGAGAGAACACAGTCCGGAGGCGGGCATGCACTGAGAAGGCCGGCGCTAATGACCATAGATATTGAAGCGCCTTAAATTAAAAAAAAAAAAAGGTTTGTGTCCTTGTGTGCGTATGTGTGTGTGTGTAGATTTTTCACTTTCTCGCGATTTTTTCGAAAAAGGGTTCAACGATTTTTTTTTAAACTTGATATATTAACTACATATATAGAAGCATAAACAGTTACAACTTTTATTTGAAACATTTCTCCGGGAAAATTCAATTAAGAGATCTCTTAAGTTTATTATACGATTCGATTATATGAGTTTTTAAAAAAATCGATTGACCGGAAGTGTGTTTTTGTTAAACAGTAATTTTTTTTTTTTTTTTTTTAGTTTTCTGCGATTTGCTCGATAAAAAAAACAACGATGGATTTCATTAATATTTTTATATTAACTATAAATACGGAGAACTATCTACTTATGTTTGAATCTTTTTTCTGAGAAAGTTCACTAAAGGGGTTTTTGGGGAGAGGTAAGGAGTTTATGCTTTTCTCAAAAAAGAAGTGGTTTTTTATTAAATTCATGCACAAGAGTAAGTCGCGTGAATGTTTCATACCAGATTTGTTTTTTTTATTGTATTTAATTTTCGGTTGCACCAACTTAGTTGTTACATGATTTAGACGCCATTATTTTATGGATTATTAATGAGTGATATTCATTTAATTATTCTTTATATAATTATTAAGAAGTCACTTTACTTAATCTGTCCAATAATTTAAGGATTAGTCAGCATTTGAAATTATTTAACCTGATTGATTATTTGGGCAAATATTAAATTTATTTAAATAAAACAAAACCGATAATAATTAAACAAATGAATCATATAATTCAAAGGAAAATTACTTTCAATATATCAAAAAAAATTAATTAAAGAATTTAAATGAAAAAAAGCACTTCTTATGCACACAAAAAAAAAGTGGCAAAAAATTATCTCGAGTGAATCCCTACGATCATGGGATAAAAGTACCCATGATGTAATGGTTTAAATTGGTCAACTGATATGATATAATAAAGCAAACAATTTAACAAAGTAAAAAAAAAAAATTATTTTTATTTTTTGTCAATTAATATTTATTTTTTTCTTTAATATTTATAGCTATCACTTAATAAAATTTTAGAATTATTACTTCATGCTGCATTAAAGAAACAAATCTAACGTGATCACACTGATATTTAATTTACTTACAACATATATATATATATATTTAGTTTTTACTGAATAATTGTGGGATAGTAAAGACTAGAAATAGAGAGCGACAAGGTAATGGGCGAGCTTTGACTGAAAGCAATTTCTTGTTACTACTGTGCGGCTAGAAAAGTATAATGGAATCAAGCCAGCCGTTGTTGAGAGCAAATTCTTCATACATGTACTAGACTCAGTGATGTCAATACCAGCTTCAGCAAGCGCCACTATCGCATAACTTCAATCACGCATAACCACTATCGTACTTCAACCACTATCGTACTTCAACCACTATCGTACTTCAACCACTATCGTACTTCAACAACGCATAACCACTCTATTAGGCAAACTGCTACGTATCTACGAATGAGCTTCAACTTAGATAGCGTAGCTTCCCTCTAGAAACTTTCTCTATCTTCCACCAAGAGTTTAAGAGTAATGGTAATAAAAAGTCGACACTCTGAGAGATTAAAGCAAGTATTCAGCTTTGAAGGAATAAAGGAGTCGGAAGATATCCAGGTTGGAAGGGCAATCCTTGGAGGAGACGATCACCTACATACTTGACACAGCAAACCCGCACAACTAGAGCTAAATTATCTCTATAAGAAGACTCTCTATAAGAAGTCTGTTAAAGGTTGGGTGTATTACGATTCAGCGTTTGGTGAGTCTGGTTGCAAAAATCTAAATTAAAGCGCCGAATGGACGTTATGGTGAATTTGCTCAACAAAGTTGTCCATTCCATTACAATGTTGCTTTAAGTGACTCTGAAGAGGAAAGATTTAGGCGCTTTAATTTAGCTCTAGTTGTGCAGGTTTGCTGTGTCAAGTATGTAGGTGATCGTCTCCTCCAAGGATTGCCTTCCAGCCTGGATAACAGGTCATAGAGATCTTGCGTATATAAGCCATTTCTTTAGTAACTTTGTTTATGCAAAATCCTTTCGTTTATCCCAATCACATCTAAGTTTTATCACATCTGTCACTCATTGAATTCATCAACCACTTTTTTAAAAGTTCTGTTTTAAAACTTTTTCCATTTTTAAACGTATAAAGATAATAATGGCCAAACTTTATTGATAAAAGTTATATGATTCCCAGGAACTATTTATTGGTTTGCATTGCCTGTAAATTTTTTTATTACATTTTTTTATTTGTTTTAATTTCATTTGGATTTACGCCTTAAGATTTACCAACTTACTGTAGAAAATTTTTATTTCAGAATAACTTTTTATTCTAAAAAAAGGTTTTTCTACCAAACTGTAAAAATTAAATCATGTTTACTTTCCCATATATATAGTGTGGTATATGGTATATATATAATTGGTTGATGATGATGATTTAATATCGAAACGATGATTAATAAATAAATAAATGATAACTTAAATTAATAAATAAACTAATGTAAATAAATAAATTAATTAATTAATGATAACTTAAAAAAATAAACTAGTATATGGAATTTCTCGCGCACGAATCCTACGTTGGAGTGTTATAAGTTATTCTTTTCACTAATCGCTAAGCTGAGTAAATATGTAAATACGAGGCATGTCCACTGAATTTTTGTAGGTTACAAAAATTTTTATTTGAACAAAAAAATTACCTGGTTATATTAGTACATATGCAAGCTATTTTTCGACATAGTCACCATTCCTCTCAATGCAGGTGGTGAATCGGGGCATTAATTTTTTGATGCCTTCCTCGAAGTAGTTTCCCGCCAACCCCTTCGTCCACTTCTCCACCACCCCTTCACCTTCTCGTCGGTTGAAAACAGGGTTTTCCACCCATGTGCAGCTTCAGGGAGGTAAAGAGATAGTAATCTGAAGGTGCTAGGTCAGGGGAATGCGCGGGATGGTTCAGGACATCCCATTTAAACGAGGCAAGCAGTTCCTTCGTGGCGTTGGCCGTGTGTGGTCTGGCATTGCAGCAGAGCAGTGCCTCTCCTTTTGTTCTGAATCGCCCTCCGCAATTTTTTTAGGGTCTCACAGTATCTTGCAGAGTTGATGGTCTCCCCTTGAGGCATATATTCAATTAAAATTATGCCTTGACAGTCCCAAAACACGGATGCCATGATTTTCTTGGCTGAAATTGTGGTTTTGAACTTTTTGGCGGAGGGTGAAGAGGTGTGACGCCACTGTTGAGACTGCCTTTTGGTTTCAGGTGTGTAGTGTGCAACCCAAGTTTCATCTCCAGTAATGATGGAGCGGAGAAATTCATCTCCATGGAGTTTGTAGCGTCTCAAAAACTCTTGCCCGGCCTCCACTCGATTCAACTTGGCGGGAGATTGGATTGACATTTTTCACGAAACGTATTGTCGCGTCGACAGTTCTCAACGTACTGACCTCGAACCGGTCTCGTTGCGGAGGGGAGGAATCAGGCTACACGACAGTGTAGCCAACATGTCGAAAACAAAATCCCTCCGGCCGTGAGAGCCTCAGTACACTTACTTACTGGACATGCCTCGTATATGTATGGAATATGGTATAAACTGGTTGATGATGATATTTTAATATCGAAACGATGATTATTTAATAACTTAAATAAATAAATAAACTGGTATATGGAATTTCTCGCGCACGAATCCTACGTTGGAGTGTTATAAGTTATTCTTTTCACTAATCGCTAAGCTGAGTAAATATATAAATCTATGAATGTAAAATAACAAAAGGTGGCATGAAGGAATAGAATGCATGCCATCTTAAGTCATATAATATAGCGATATTGAATGAAGTGCACATTCAAAGACTGCCTGCCGTCTAACTTCCGGACCAGCTAATCGTAAAGATTTAGTGTTTTTGCTCCCGAGGAGGATTCGACTGATTAGGAAAATAGGATATGGAAAAAATTGCAGATAAGGAAAAGACATGTAAAAATATGGAAATTGTACATATATATATTTATTTATTATATATGACATTATTCATTGTCTGTAACTCATCATCCGGGTCTTTCGCTGTGAAATTTTAATAATCTGTTGCCGGTTCCGGTTACCGATGATTGATCTGTGGACATCGTTATGTTTAAAATACGACAAGAGCCAGATGGATTTAACAAATCAGTAACAAAATCACATCACGTATAAACTATTCTCGGGCTACAAGAAATGCAACTTTCAACAAAACTATCACTTCCATTTTAGCTAAACAAAATTGAATCTCACTTCTAGGAATAACCACTAGCGGAAACATAGCATTTCTTAAATTTTGAATGAACGGATCAAAATAGTTGTTAATGCAAATTTCCCATTTCGGAGATTATTTTCATTAATTTTTTATTTTTCACCTGCATCCTGTATATTATACGGCGGATGCTGCTTTGCAGATATCATTAGCTTGATACTAGTTAAATTCTCCGAATTATATCTCTGTTAAGAGTCTTTATTTCCGCTTAGATGAATTCCAGCACAGTGTCTCAATTTATAAAGCAACTTTTCTTGTAATGTTAGAAACAGATTTTCATGACAGTTTTGTTACTGATTAGGCATTTGGCCAAACTTTCGAATAGGTCAGAGGAATGTCGTCAGTTGTTGGCGGCGCCAGTCTTCTCTTATCCTTGTCTGGATATTCTCATACGATACTATTCTAACAAGTTTTATACTATTTTTAAAAAATTTATAAAGTTCTAATGCATAGAAATATATATATATACACACATCAACTATATCATGCTGTGTATACATAGTTATAAAAACAGGACAGAATGTTAAATCATTCTGGTAGAAATAATGGTAATGTTACAGTGAATTGATTGCATAATACGTTAAAAATTAATAAATAAATAAATAGAGCTTCAATTTTATTTATAAATTGTTAAAATTTGTGTGGTTCGTTTTATATATATACGAGTATATACTATTGGCCGAACCTCAGGAATTTTTAACAATTATATACTTTAACACCGATGAACACCGAAATATTAAATAAATTATAATTGTTGATTTTCTTAATAAACTTGAATTCAATATAAATTCCTGGACACAATTAGCGCATCACCTTGTTTTTTCTATTTCTTTCTTCATTTTTCATGTAAGCGATAGATAAACATATTTTTCTTTTGATATTTATTATAAAGACCATTTTTTGGTAACTTGAGCAACATTAGAAGAGCAAATAAGAATGAAAGCAAGGAAAATGTTACAAACAGTTTTAATGTGAGAATGAATCACGAACTAATGAAATTGTTATGTTTACAGAATCTTATGTTTAAACAAAATTTTACAACCTTAATATCTGGTAACACCTCCTCTTGCTAGTCTAACAGCTTACAGACGTCTCGGCATTGACTGGATGACACAAGCAATGTCCTCTTGAGGAATGTTCTCCCATTCTTCCATTAGTGCGTTTTGAAGCTCAGCAGCTGTCGTTGGTGCATGATTCCGAGCTCTGATACGCCTCTTCAGCATATCCCAAACGTGCTCTATCGGATTAAGATACGGACTTCTTGCAGGTAGAGGCAGAAGATTAATTCCTACTTCCTGGCAGTAGTCATTCACTATACCAGCGGTATGTGGTCTCGCATATCTTGGAGATACAAGAAAATTTTCACCAATATATGGAGCAAATGGCATTACATATTCCTCCAGGATGTCCGTAACATACCGCTCTGCAGTCAGTGAGCCCCTGTTTATTATGTGCAACTCTGTACGGGCTTCCAAACTTATGCCAGCCCACACCATTACAGAGCCACCTCCAAACGATAATCTTGGAGAAATGTTGCAGGCAGCAAACCGCTCTCCATGGCGTCTTAGCACCCTTACCCGACCATCTGGAGAATGTAGGGCAAACCTTGATTCGTCACCGAACAAAACCACTCTCCAATCAGCAATTGTCCAATGTGCGTACTGCCGTGAAAATTGAAGCCTGGCTATTCGATGCTATCTGGTGAGAAGTGGCCCAGTGGCAGGGCGTCTGGAGGTCAAATTCGCTTCGCGAAGGCGTCACCTTATTGTTCGGCCTGAAATCACCACGTTTCTGGCCGAATGAAGTTCATTTCTGAGTTGAAGGCTTGTTTGGAACCTCTGTCTTAAGGCCGAAAGCGTTATGAAATAGTCATCTCTGGCTGAAGTGACCCTTTGCCGGCCTTGCACGGGCCTTCTACGGTTGCTTCCCGACTTCCTGAATCGATGGTTTATTCCCAAGCGTATGGCTACTTGTCTTTGGGACAAGCCTTCATCCAAGAGTGTTAGTGCTCTAACTGCGATTTCTTCATGCCTTTCCATATTTAAGCTCTAAGAAAACTCGAACTTAAAAAAAAACTACCAAAAAAAATGATAAAAGGAATAACTTTAACACAAAGGAACAAGATAAGACACAGTCGAAAGTGAAACAAATATGAGTTATTTGTTTATTCTCTCATTACTACTACCAGTCCTGGTTAGAGCAATCCCATTCAACTCTAATGAAATTGTAAACAAAGAAATAGAAAAAACATGTTAATGCGCTAATTTTGTCCAGGTGTTTATTTATTACCAACTCTTTTACGCACATATAATCTCTAATCAGATAAAAAAAAAAAGCCGATCTCTCTGTTTCTCTTCCCCTTACGACAAGTTGATTATTTTTTTTGAAGCTGTTACTTGTTGTTCTTTGAGAGTAAGTTGTAGACTCCTAGATAGTAATAGTAGGCTTTTGTATGCCGCTTGCAGACAACAACTTCCTGATTTCTTGATGATATTGATTTTTTTTTTTTTTACTTTCTCTTACTCCTAAGGTAAATATTGCTAATCGGGTCCCTTTTTTCGAAATTGAGTTTTCACCGGAAATACATGTTTTGAGGTCCCGTGAGTACGAAAAAAATATTTTAGGAAGTGATCTGTGTGTGTATGTGTGAGTGTGATTGTGTTTTAACAAAATATCTCAAAACTAAATTTGCGGAAAGCTTAAAGTTGATATTCCGTTTAGGCATTACATCCGCATCTGACACGATGTTTCGAGAAAAATCCATCAACTTAATCAGGTGTGACTTTACTGAATGATTGTCTTCAGTTTTTCAAGATTTTCTCGTAAACGGCTGCGTTTTTTTTTGGTCAACTTCGTACACTATCTACTCGCAGAAGAATGTCTGCCACTTGTATTTGAAACATTTTCTTTGGAAAGTGATTTTTGGAAGATTCTGCGGGAACAGTAGCTTTATCTAACCACTAATGTTTCACTTCAGTAGTATCGATGGTTTTACCACCGAGAAGCATTTTTAAAATTCCAAATTTGAAGAAATTCTGTTAATCGGAAGAAGTGCAACTTAACAGAATAGTTTTTTTTGAGTTATTTGGAATTTCGTTGAAAATAGCTTTAACGATTTTGTTTAAAAGTTGAAGTGCTCACTTGCAAAGCTTTTTTGGTTTTACATAGTGCCCAGGTATACAAGTAAATAAAACCTACCATTTTTTACTTTCTCTTACTCCTAGTAAGAGGAAGTATTGGAATCGTGTCAAATTTTCAATATCGAGTTTTCACCGGAAATATCCGTTTTGAGGTCCACTGAGTCAAAAAGGTGGTTTTAGCAAATGGTCTGTGTGTGTGTGTGTGTGTGCTGTGTGTGAAACAGCAAAGCTCAAAAACAAAAAAAACCGTCGAAAGTTGAAACTTGATATTCCGTTTAGGTATCACCATATGGCATCTGACGGTGGCTCATCTGTCAAAATTCCTCAACGGGAAGTACCACTTTACTAGTTTTTTTTTTTTTACTTTTTTGCATTTATCCCAAAAATGGCTCCAACGATTTTCTTCAAACTTGGTATATCAACTTTTATTTGAAACATTTCTCCGGGAAAATTCATTTAACATTTCTTCCATTCATTATGGGAGGGGGGTTTGGTTAGGTTTTCATCTTAACTGCTATTTCAGTATATTAAACAATTCTATCATCTAAATAATGTTAATTAGAATTGAGTATGTTGTTGAAATTCCGAGTTTGAAAAAATCGGATAACCGGAAGTGCGTTTGTTTAAATGATTTTTTCACTTTTCGCGATTTTCCTCAAAAAATGGCTCGACGATTTTCTTGAAAATTCTTATATAAACTAAACATACAAAGATCTACACTTTTATTTAAAACATTTCTCTGGGAAATTCATTTAAGTGCATTTTTGGGGGAGGGGTGGGGTTACAGCTTCTTCTAAAGTGGTATCATAGTTGTTTATACAATTCTATCATCCAAAGAAAATTAATTAGAAATAAATAGATGGTTAAAATTCCGAGTTTCAGGAAAATTAGTAAACCGGAAGTGCTCTTTTACTAGACAGTTCTTTCAGTTTTTGACGAATTTCGTTAAATTTGGTACACAAACTATAAAGTTTGTCAATTATAATTTTGATATCAGGAGTAAAAGAAAGTTGTGTGAGTGTTTCACACCAGATTTTATTTTTTTTTTTATGGCCATCTCAACTAAATATTGTAAACGTTGCAATTTAAAAAAAAAAAACTGTTTCTATTAAATTGTTTTAATTGGAGTGTGAGTGTTTCACACCAGATTTTTCTCCTTTATTATTGGCCTGAAATTGACTTAAGCATTGAAATTGCCGAGCTTAAATTACGATGTTTAATAGCCCATGTGAAGTTTGGTGTAAGTGAGTGCTCGGTGTTTGACGGTTGTAGCCCATTCGTCCATTTCCGCGTCAACTGCGCTGTACTAATAAGCACTGGGTTGGCATCATGGAAATTGCCAGCCCTTGCTATGTGAATTTCCAGAACCTCTTGTTTACCCATTTGAGTGCATAATATTTTTTTCATTCACCATTGCACATGGAACATCATTCCATTCCCCAATTAGATCTAGAATTGAGCACACATATCTTAACAATTGATCACACATTGTTGCCTACATCTTCACTCTAACCACTCCGCCTGACACTTTGTAGATTGTGCTAATCCTTATACTATGTCGTCTTTTGTGAGGGTATCTCTTCTTAGTTTTGTTCTTATTCTAGAATTGTACACTGACTTCACATCCTTTGAGCATATTAAGCACTTTCAACACGTCTTTCTTAGTATCAACCAGATCATCTGTTTGTTAAGTTTTTGAATATGTAAACTTTTTATCTTAAAATTTCAAAGGCATAACCTCAAACTGTTAATTTTCAAAGGCATAACCTCAAACTGTTAAATCATTTATTAAATGTTCAGAAGTTGGGACCAGTATTAATATAAGATAGTAAGACAATGGTATTTTCTCTACTTTAAACTTAATAACATTATTTTAACATTGTTAGTTAACTCTGGCAATTATAACAATTTGTATTTATGTAGAGATGGGAGGGCTTTTGGTATTAATTACACTAATAACAACTTTTTAGTAAGTTTAACCAAAAAGCGTGACATAAAATGGTCGTTCAGTTGCATTATTCTTGTTACAATACGTGATTCCGCAAATGTTACGTTTCCCCCCCCCATCTAAATGTGTTTAATATTTTGTAATTTTAACACGCGCAGTTAACAATCCCTGTTTATAACTTGTCTATAGTTTTTTTTATCTTCGTTGTTTTATTTTTTTTCTCTTATCTTTTTTTTTTAAGTTTTGCTTGCAAATATACTTTTGTTTAATAGAACTTTTATATAACTATCAAGTGGAAGGATTGCGATCGTTTCAATTAGTTTAAATTGAGTTTTACCTGGAAATAAATGTTATCGTGTTCCCTGAATAATAATAATAATAATAATAAAGGGAGGAAGGATTAGCTAAGTGGTTAGCGCATTGGACTCCCATGCGGGGGTCCCGGGTTCGAGTCCAGTGCTACCCTTAATTTTTTTCTTCCTAGAAGCCTCTACAGCTCACTGTTCGGCGATGGACAGTGTTGCCTGTAGCGAGAGAATACTGTCCGGAGGCCGGCAGTGCACTGAGAAGGCTTCGGGCGCCAATGACCATAGATGTTAAATTGATAATAATAATAATAATAATAATAATGATAATAATTAATAGGTATAATAATAATAATTCTTAGCGAATCGTCTATCTCCCCTTTCACTCTCATATTCTCACTTTGTTTGAGTGTTTGTGTGTTAGAGATTGTTAGAGTGAATGAGAGGACAGAAAATTTCCAAAAGTAAAAACAATCGCATCTTTTTAAACTGAACTTGACATTCCGTTATGGAAAATCAAACTCAACCCCTCCAAGTGCAAAGGTGTAAACTTTACTTTTAGGCGCGCCGCCCCTTTCACTTATCCTTTTCCCTAAGACTATAATGACCCAACGTTAAATCAAGTTCGCTATCTCGGTCTAAATTTAGATAAACGACTGACAAATTGGAACCCACAAACTAGACTGAAGAGTCAGGAACTAAACAGACGATTCGAACTTCTTTTTAGACCGCCTGACCGATTTTCTAAACTCCCAATAGGGAACAAAACTCATATACAACAAGGTCATAAAATCCATATGGACTTATGGATGAGAGGTTCCAGGTTCACCCAAGCATTCCAATTTCTATTGTATCCAATCCGTCGGAAAATCACCAGTGCTCCTTACTTTGTTTCCAATCAAACCCTCCATACTGATCTTAAAATTAATAACATCCCGTTATAAAATATTCCAGGATTCCCATCCTAACCCTCTTATCCAAAGACCACCCTCACTCACCATCCCTGATAATCCTCCCAGAAGATTTAAACGATGCTAGCCTCGAGATTTCTTCAACAACAATTAATTCTCTACTCCTTTCAAGTTTATTGAATTTCAAGGGAGTACTCCTTCGGGAGGAATCTCCCATCTTCTCTTTTCCAGGCCATGTCAATCATTTCTGTTAATAACGGATTCGCATGTGATATTATAAAAGTTTCTCGAAAGCGGCTCTAACATTTTTTATTAAACTTGGAATATCAACTGGGGTCAGAAGAATTAGTATAGCTCAGCAAGTTAGTTGTGACACCTAAAGGGTTAGAGCCACCCAATGCCTAAGCTTTCTAGTAGCTGGACGTTATCTAGCACCGCCCACAGATTTCACATCTAAGTTGCCGAGCTATAACGTAGATTTCCGGTTTGGTGAAATAGCTATCTTCTGGACTATAATGTACAATCACATACTTCGGCCTATTTGCCGAGAACCAACATATACTCCCGCCACCACTATAATTTTATTGATTATGTATCACGAGTAATTATGGTAAATTTAAACCTTTTTTTTTTAAGCAATGAACCTTGCGGTTATTATGCTCTGGGATTGCGTAATTTGTTCACACCTTACTCTTTCTACAGGAAAATGATTCCCGAATTTAGAATAATCGTTGTTTTTGTTTCTCATTAATGGCTGTTATTAGCGATGGGTCACTCACTCATTCGCTTTCATTCATAACTACATGTTCTCCAGTAAATACCTTCATCCTAATAAATACACTCATACTACAGAACAATCAAGCATACACTATTTGGACGGGATAGAGTACTCAATATTCCTCTATCCCTAAATCTTAAGCGTAAAGTCTAAAATACGTTAGTACATCTATATACACGTATAAACTATTCACATATAAATTCAAATTTATTATTTCAACTAAATTTGTTTAAACCTTATTTATCGCAGTTAATGAATTGTTTTAGCTTGGACAGGCAGCCGTATACTGGGGGCCAACAGTCTTTCTTCGTGAAAATACGAAAACATCGGCAATTATTGCTAAAAACAAGTTAGATATGTTGCGAGAAAATAATTGTCCGGCTACAAACTGCAATAGTGTTGCTGCAACATTGATGAAATGTTTGCTAAAATTGCATATTCGAGATTGCATATTTTGTTTTAATTAATTGAGGATATAATGGCATTCTCACAGCTGTATGGCCACCATCAGTAAGAACGAAATATTATATAAATTTTAGAGTTTTTTTAAATTTGTCTTTTTAAATAAATCTAAGTTTCTTAGGAGAAGACAAATAATGCGAGTTTTTCATTCACACAAATTTATTTGAATGATTGCTTTCTAATTGTTTCTTAAATTAAAATAGTGCTATTAAATATGCATACAATGTGTTTGTCATCCGGCTTTTTATGAAGTTACAATTGTTATTTTCTTTTAAAGATGCTGCTAGAATATTTAACATTCTTGAAATGAAGCCGTTTGAAGAAAAATGGATATGTATGACACATAACGATATTATAGGATAGAATGGATGAGCGGGCGACTGTTGGTCGGGCGACAAACGGCGGCGCTACGATGTGGGAATAAAAGGCTGAGGAGGCGTTAGGTGAACATTCTGTATTCTCAGAAGTGTTTGATTACGCGCCAAAAAATTTTCACCACTCATTGGCATGGTTGTACAAAAAAGTACATCCGATTCTATAGTTTTATAGCTTGAGACAGGAAACTGTGTAACTTTATTCCTGTTGTACTTTGAAATTCAATTAGTAGGCTTTTGTGTATATAATTGAAACTTTTGCCTTAAATAGCGTTTTATATTATTTCGTATAAGTTACGCATAGCTACTAACCAGTATTTTCTACAATGTGATCAGGGAAACTTTTAGAAAAAGTATTAAATATAAGGGTTTTTTTTAATAATCAGTAACTCTCTAATATAATTGGTGAGTGTTATAGCATTGTTAAAATGTAAAAGTCCAACATTGCTTGTTGACTTACTTTCTTCAAATTTGTAGACTTCAACATTTTTTGAGGGTGACATTCCAGCTCCCTCCCCCCCGGCATAATCTCCCTGTAAAATTTGCCATTGCCATCCTTCAATAAAAGATAATAGCCTCTTTCAAAATAGATAAATGAGGCGATAATATAGCTGGGACAAAGATGAGATACTGTATGCAATTAGTAGGCCATGAAATTAAATGCGAACTAAGAAATTATTAGAGTAAAATCTCTAGTCCAAGTCTAGGGAATTTTGTGTAAACCCTCTTACCATTGTTACCATCCTCTTCCAGAGCCAAAATGCCCCTCACAGTACGTTTAGTTAGCGCTATTCCCTCCTGACATAATCGAACGAACGCCTCCCCCACGAAAGGGAAAAGGGAAATGCATACAGTCTGCCAACTTAGCGTGCTGAGGAATGAATGTCGAAGAACCTACAATTTGCTTCATGGCCACCAACTAACTGCATAGAGATATCTTAGACATTGTTTTATTATAATATCGTTCCATTTGGAATAAGTGGTCTATTTTTAGAGTACAATTTCCAGTTCTGTCTTTTTAATAAGACTCTAGTTATCTTTCATAGTTATCTTCCATAGATTCGAATGATCAAATCATTTGGAACATACGATTCTATTTTTGGTCCATTTGTTAGAAGAAAATTATTTCCAGTTATATCTTTTTAATACAAGGCCCCAGGAAGTCTCTGCACAAGCAATTCCTTATGCTTTGTTTCACCTCCTCCAGTGGTTGGAATTGCAGTCAAAATTTCCTTCGATCTGACACAGACTTGCATCTTCTTCCTGGTAAAACTGGAAAGTTTGCCGCATTATTTTCCAGTAGATGGATTTTCTTGTCTGATGCGGCCAATTGAAGCGCCTCGTGCCCTGATTTCTCGAGCATCCAAACGAGGCAGTAACAACGGATAGATCTTTGAAAACACTTAGTTTTTCCATCAAAAGCACGTATTTAAATAGTCTCTAACACTTTATAACTGATAACCCAATAACCTAATAAAATAATTAAATGAAAAAAAAAATGTACAGTGATGAAATGTGTATATATGTCTGAACAGTAAGATAGCAGACATAAGAAATCTTAATGAGTGCTTTTTATCTTTCAAGGACTGAACAGTCTTCTTTATCTGTTGCAAAAAAAATTATTATATCATTCATTTCTTTTTTGTTTTAAGTTATTTCAACGTCATTCAACTATCTAGACACAACTTGATGTGAGCTTGGCATGTAGGCTCTACTTTTTTCTCTTAATTTTTTAACTGTCTTCTCTAACTTTAAAAGAGAAATTATTTATTTTCATTCTGTTTATATTATTTATTAATTTAATGGATATATTTGTATGTGCAATACATATTGAATTCTATCCGTTATAAGAAAGGAATTAAAGAACACAGTACAAGGTTTGGCCACCGATCGTGCGAAATAAATTGATCATAATTTCCCATCGGATAATTTTTCTTTTTTTCCCTCAACCGGAACAATGACTATAAATATTTTTCTTTAAAAAAAAAAACTCGTGTGAAACCTACACTTATAGTCAAACATTAATATTTATTTATGTAATATTTTTATCAATTACAGTTTTCTATTTTTATTATATGCATACTATTTCATTTCAAGGAACCGACAGTATTCATGATCATGATAAGAAGTTCTTTGGAGAAATTGCAATCCCGTTCTTTGGCAACGAAAGATTGGCCGCAAATTCAGGGAATCAACAGCATAATTAATGGCTCACAAGCAATAATATTAACAATAGCCTCACTGATTAATACTCTCAATACATGTGATTTATCAGCGAAGAATTGGATTGTTATTCCCCCCCCCGAATGGACATGAAGTTCTATGTTTTAATGTTAATTAGAAATTTTGAATGATTGTTCCTTTTTTTCCTATGAGGAAACGGATTTTTTAAAGCTTCTCTATAGGCTGAAGGAAGAAGGATAGGCGATTAGACTTTGCTTCATAAATGGTCCTCTATATGTCAGCATTCCTCTTGGGGGAGCGGAATGAATCATTAATCAATAACGTACGTTAAGTATAGTACACCGGGAGAGGCTAAAAGACAAGGGATGAAGAAAGCCACTTTTGGGTTCTGTGGCAAAATCTATTAGAGCAATGAAAAGGATAGCCTCTGTGGTGATATTTAGAATAGTTGCGGATAATGGCTATCATCAAAAGTATTTACTTATACCTGGCGTATCTTAAGTCCGGTCTGTCCTTCTGCTGGATTGGCAAACAAATAAGCGACCATGTATTGCCAAAGACTTGGAGCTCCGAGACGACTTAGAAAATTAGTAGATATGGAGCACGGAATACTCTGCATTGGGCTTCATTTTTTTGGAGAGCAGAATTGACTCCATAAAGCAGATAAGTTATTTTTTTTTAAAATTCATTATATGATAGTGTAGCACATTTGATGGATATTATTCCGTAATAATGTTAATAATGTCCCTTAAAGTTTATTGAAGTAGTCTGTTAATAGTTTAGTAAATCTTGCGGCCGATGGCGTTTTAATCGGCGGAAAGGATTACCTGGAAAGTGGGAAGAGGTCAGCTGTAAGGCGAGAGGGGATACATGGACTTTTTTTTAACAACTGGAAGATACGATTTCTTTGATGAAAGTAATTATGCAAGTTAAATTTGATGCGCAGTATGGAGCTTGAGAGGATTTTTTTTTTGTAAGGACTTCTTTTTGAGTTGATGCGCTTGACTAAGTCCAAATTAGTTGTAAGATTGTGTTGTATTTGAGTACTTTATTGTCTAATGATAGTTTGTAACCATTTGTCTAGTATCTTAAAAAGATTTAGTAACCTATGAAAATTAGTCTCATAAGAGGGTACCACTTGAGTGATTTGTCCAGGTACGTGCCTAAGGATTTCACGGTGTTTGCAGCAGGAATAGAAGTGTTTCTCTGCGAATATTAAATGTTTACATTGGTTTAATTTTGACTTTCCACTGTTTTCATCACATTTCTACTTCAAGTTACTGATTGTATGTTATGGATAACAGTTTGAGGATCTGAATCGGAAAAAAAGAATGCAGTGTCACCTGCTAATGAGGTGGTGATTGTGTGAAGGGATTGCGGGATGTCGAATGTGCAGAGAGTATGTAGCAGAGGATATCTACTACACTTCCTTGCGGTACACTCCCGGGGTGGAATTCGGTGGAAAATTTGGAGCTATGTCTGCCCTGGAAGTGTCGTTCAGTAAGGAATGACCGAGCAGTACTTTCCCTTGCACAAGGCTGCAGGATATAATGCCTACAATGCGGTACATCCAGTAGTAATGAAGAAAAAAAAAAATCAGATACACATCCGATTGGTCTATAGTTTTATAAATTGCGTTTTAAAAATATTTGTCCGAAACTGTTTTTCTAATCGATTTTTCTTTGAAAATATATTCGTTACCCTAATCTGCTGCTGATTGCAGCAAATAAATGATTTATAAGGCATGTATAAGTCATAAACAAACATGACTAGCATGCTTATCGCAATTAGTCTAAAAATTCTCACGCTGTGCATAGTAAAAATAACTAGCTTAATACAGCGGAAAGTTAACGTAAATAAAGGGTTTAAAGCACAACCGGAGTGAGTCGAGTCAGAAAAAAATGGAAAACCAGTCAACATGAAAATAAATGACATGTTTATCAAGACACCCTGAAATTGAGGAGCTAAAGTTAGAAACCAGTCCTTGACTACAAAATGTAGTAGGCCAGTAGAGAATAGTTTCCAGCATTGTGGACCCAACCCAATACATAATTTGTTTAGGTATCGTTACGTCACTACAACTTAACTTGAATAGAGTGACTTTATTTTCGTGGCATCCAAGCCGTGCTGCGGCTGTTATTGTACCCTAAAGAGCACTGAACAAAAATTGATCGAATTGTTTGTCTCACTAGATCCTTTGAAGCACTGATTGAAAACATTATTATTGAATAGTGTTTGTACTATTTGGGAATGGAGAAAAAAGGTCTTGGATAAAAAAGGCTTATGCTATAATAAATGGCATTACTCGTATTATTTTTCTACATAATAATCAGAGTTTAATAAAAAGCTCTGCGGAATCAAATACAACATCTAATAAAAGATTTATTTAATGAGACTTTGTGTGTATCAGAGATGTTAACAATTTCTTTTCCAAAATCAATCTTGGAGAAGTAACTGTATAGACCTAGTTCGAAAGTGATAAGCAAGACTGCTAAATGGTGCGGTGTCTTTGCAAGTCTATTCTGCCGCCTATGAAAGTGAAAAGTGGAATTTTTAGTGTTGAAGTGGAGCTTAGATAATGACTTATCTATTTAACAGACTTGGATTACGCAAAGACTTTGTCTGTTTCTTTGACTAGTACTCTTACTTTGCGGAACTAATTAAAATAAGGTTTATTGCTATCCTTAAGGAGTTATCTTTCTAATTTAAACCTATTTCAGCATCATTTTGAACTGAAAAAATTTACGATATTTGCCGTTAGAAATAATAGAGTTTATTTACGTTATAATAGATAAGAGCTAAAGTACATATTACTTATGACAGTGAAATAGATAAATGTTACAATTATGATATATAGGAGGGTGTGTACATTATATACACACATACACACACTTAACCAACTTACAGGTACAATATCATGCTTTAGATATGTCTGTAATGGGGTCACTTTTAAATATCATATGATAATGTTAAATATAAGGCTTTGCGTTTTTTATTTATTTCACACATGTATTATTAGACTATAGACGATAGTATGTGAAATGTTTATTACATTATGGGCGTGAAAAAGCAACATTGTATTGCACTGTAGAATAAATTTTGATAATGAAAGTTGTTTCTTTTGGAGACTGTTGTTTGATTGTTGATAAAAATATTCGCAATGATTACCAACAAATTTTTCAGAATAAAAGGTGTAAATTTATTATTGTATTTCTTATTTATAGTTCTCTTTAATGTCTTTGTAGGATACACACACCGTGTTCTGCTTCTGAAATATTAAGAAAGGCTTAATAAAGAGGTCGTTTATCACTCTCAATGGGGTTTCTTTCGTTTAATAATGCTTTCACTTTTTTAACATTCGTTTATATTTCTTTGAATCCTAGTTGAACATTAAAATTATCACCATTAAAATTTCAAAAAATTGTTAAATTAGTGATTTCACAGTTGTTGAAAAAGAATTTTAATTTGCGAACAATTTGCTTCTTTAATTTTGATGTTTATTTTCTCGCTTGGGGCGCTACTGTATCTCTAGCTATAAGCCATGCTTGCTGAGAAGCTTGCATTAAAAATTTCAGCTACTAATTCATTGCAGATGGAAAAATGACAGTTTTCTTGAGCAAATTAAAATTCAAGTTCACTGTTATTCACAAGTGATCTAAACTCACAACACAACTACGTCGTACCGAGCGATTCTGGATTGTGGGATAGAAATAATAATTGTTTCCCTAACACAGCATTACTACAAATTCTGTGTTCTACTTCTCAGCACGCTTACATTAGTGGCAACAAGCATCGCCCAATGTTCCCATGGATTTTATATAAAAAGAGCGATTTCGCTGTCCAAACCAATCTAATACAGCATTGAGGAAGCTAGAAATCTTTAACCAGCTTTTAACAATTAAAAGTCTTTAAAAAATTTCATAACTTTATAAATAATCTTCAGCAAATGACGTGAACCTCTATGGATCTCGTGTATCTCTAACTAGCACAATATCAAGAACTTGCCCGACCAACGGTGTCGCTCATGCCCGCCCCTCTATTTCACCGTTTATTTCTCCTTATTACTTATTAAACCTGGAAATATATGTTGTAAGTTAACAACTGTGCCGCAAGTGTCTTTCTTTCAGCAACCATCAACACAAATTCCCTTCTGGTTGAAAATCAATTTAATTTGACTTAGCATCTACGGTAAAATAAGAAAACTAAAGTTGGTTGATTTTGATTGCGATTGCCAATAAGTCGGTGTTGGAAAGAACAACCTGTTAACCATAAAGCACACTGGAAAAAAACCGTTCCGACCTTCTATATGTTGTTCCTCCTCTCATCCAAAGTTTCTTTTTATAATATTTATCAGGTTATGACTAATGTAACCCTGATGTAATTCTGTTTTTGTTCAACACTTTTATTGATTTTTTTTTTTTTTTAAACATTCATGAAAATTAATAAATTGTTTTTCATTGATTGCAGGTTTACAAAGGATTGGATATAATAACAAATAAAGTGACCAAAGAAGAACAGGAAATGGTTCCACATCATCTTTTAAATTTTCTCGATCCTTTACAGCGGTACACCGTTGTGGATTTTAGGGATGCTGCCTTACCTATTGTATCCTTTACTTAATCATTAGGTAACTTTTTTCTTTTTTTTTAAATAGTTATTGGTATTTGATGTTTAGGAGATGGTTGTGAGTTTAGTTGAATCAATTAGGTTTTTTTTTTAACTTCAGTTTCCGTTAACTATATTTTAGTGCGCTGAATTGATAATTATCTGAATAGACATCGCTTCCTAATACTGCTCTTAATTCGAAGTTTGGTTTACAGTTATCATGACGTAAATTATAATTTAGTAAGTCTGACATCGCAGCTGCCATAGAATTCCTTACATACATTTTCCCGGAGAAATAGTCCAAATCAAAATAGTATATATATATTGAGTGTAGTAAAAAGTTTAAACAATGGACGGGAAAACTGGAAAACAGAAAAAAGTCATTCATTATATTAATTTAGTTGCACTATTTTCTTTTAACACGAGGTTTAGCAAAACTTGAACGATATTAATCTTGCAACATTTAGAATATTAGAAAAAAGCCTGGCGCTCCTTGCAAACCCATCTCCACTTACTTGAATCCTGGTTAACGAAATGGAGAATAAAAAATCAATCTTAATAAATCCTAATACGTAGTTTTTACCTTAAACAAAACATGAACTCCCTCCCAGCTTCCTGTTCATACTACTATTTCTCCCGCGGTCCGCTTTCGTTACCTTGTACTATCCTTAGACAAGCGACTTAACATGGAATCCCGATAGGAGACTTAAACGAATCCTCCCTCAGCCAACGCTTCTGACTTGTGGTCAAACTTCTTCACAAACGCTCTAAACTAACACTAGATCTCACGTGACTATTTAAACGTTCCAACCTCCAATAGAATTCAAACTCTTTAGTCAAAAATTCCTCCGTTGCATTATCAACGCCCCATTTTTTACGTCACCAACCAAATCATTCACATCGATTTGAAGATCCCGTTTGTTAGCGACTTTACAAAATCCCGATATACAACAAAATTCCAGAGTCAACTATTCCTTTTGAGATATTAACCTCATTCTTTGAAATATTAATTTAACATTTGCCCTCGTGCTTACACACATACACACAGTGTGTGAATCTAGCCGGTCTGTAAACTGTACAATGTGTGAGGTTAGTGAATATATTAGGGGCGCTAAATCTAAGTTGGCAGACATCAACTACTTCTGCAGTCCCCATGTTAATTCTGTGAAGGTTGGTGATATCACTGTAAATGTTGAGAGCCAAGAAGACCCTGAAGAAGTGTCTAGTTAGTTCTTTCTTCGGAGAAGTAAAAAGTTTACAGTGTATTTGGTAAAGTTTATGTTAAGGAAGGAAGATATTGTAAAAGTGACTGTTTTCCATTTGTGTACAATCAGTTCATTGATTGATTTATTCTGTATTCACCAAATGAATGATTTTATGCACATTTGCCCCTTACCGGTTTCATTCCTTCTTATTTATTATATTTTAATTCAAGAACATTATTTTTGTAATAGATACCCAAGCCCAAAATCAACGATAAACACTTCTTATGAATTTTTTATTTCTATGAACTCCATTAAATCAGTGATATAGTTTGCTGCTATTATGTAAATAAATTTGCATTATGTAATTGTTCTGTACAATAATAACTTGATAAATTGTTTTTATTAGAATATATTTAGAAATGATATGCTGTATATATGTATTATGTTTCTAAGAAAGCAAAAAAAGAATACAAAACTGAGAGAAAAATATGTTTGAGTCAGGAAATTCCTGAGTACGGCCAATTCCCTCCCTATTAATAGACACATGCATCATTCATTACATGCATGTTGCTGCCGTTAGTAGTTATATACTACTCGCTATGTAACTCATTCATGTCTTTGATTGCTTTACACATAATATAACTTAATAAAAAAAAAAAAACTAAATAAGTAATGACAGTATTTCCTTCCTTTTTTTCATAATAATTATAGAATATTTAAAAAAAAAATAGTAAATAGATCTTTGCCATCTCTTTTAATTATGTTACATTAAGATCTTTATGTTCTGCATGTTTTGTAATTGTAGGAAAAATACCAAATTAAAACAATGGAATTCATTTCTTTTATTTTTGCTAGCAACTAATTTATGCAGTATCTAAAAATAACATCCATTCTTATCATCTGGAAACGCTAGCTTTTTTTTTTTTTTTTTTTTTTTTTTTAGCAGGGGGGCCAACGCACTGCGACCTTGATCAGGTCTATTGTGCTATGCCCCCTGGATGCCACAGGCCTGCCCATATACACACACCTCCATCAGGTTAAGATCCCTGAGGAATCCTAATACCCTGACGGGCTCTAGAGAGGGTCCCCCTCTCCACGTGGTAGCCAGGTTCCAGAATCTGCATGAGCTGTCACTTTCCAAACCCAGCTTCACCAGGTGTCCTCTAAGTCGGCAATGCCCCGTGAGGAAACCCGTAAGAACGCGGAGCTTGTTCTTGCTCAATCCAATGCAGGCCTCCGACCTCCGTTGGTTATAATTTCCCAAGCAGATCTTGGCCTGCCGCAACCCGGGGAGGGAGTACCAGAGTTGAGATCTCTTCGTCTCCTCCTCCTTCCTAAGTTCCTCCAACAGAAACTGGTCGCTAATCCCACAAAAAGGTTCCGGCCCCAGAAGTGGGGTCATAGCGCCTATCTTGGCCAGGGCGTCGGCCATCTCATTCCCTTCAATGCCAACATGCCCCGGTACCCACCAGAGTGCAACTTTGTTCCTGCTGCCCAGATCGTTAAGTTTATCTAGGCATTCCCAAACCATTTTAGAGTTAATAACTGGTGCACCCAGAGCTCCAATGGCTGCTTGACTATCAGAAAGGATTACAATCTCCTGATTCCTGTATCCCCTATCGAGGTTAAATTGAACACATCTTCCGATAGCGTATATCTCCGCCTGGAAGATGCTGGGAAATTTACCCATGGGTTCCGAGTGCTTGATCCTTGGACCAACCACTTCCGCCCCAGTCCCCTCGAGGGTCTTCGACCCTTCAGTGTACCATTTAATGGCATGTTCCTTGATGCCCAACAGAGCGGATCCCTCGCTCCACTCACTTTTGGTGCCTAGCTTCGACGAGAAATGGAGTGGGGGGTTGAGGGACTACTGAAAATACAACAGCTGTGGGGGAGTTGCAGAGTAAAAATATCGAAACACTCACACTTTGAGGATACTCTTTTGCTGCAATTGGATTTAATAAAGTTGGAGAAAAATTCTCTGACTAGGAGCCTCTGTAGCTCACTGTCCGATGATGGACAGTGTTGTCTATAACGAGAGAACACTTTCTGGAGGCCTGCAGTACTCTGAGAATGCTCCGGGTGCCAGTGATGATAGATGTTGACAAGCCTTACATTTAAAAACAGAAAAAAAGGAATATATCGTGGAGTGGTTAAAAAAATAAAAAAAAAAAACAGTGATATAATTACCCAACGTTTCGACAAATTTATTATCTTCTTCAAGGGTAGAAATGAAAAGCGATGTACAAATTGTTTCAAACACCAATGTTTTTTATTTATCCTAAATTATTGTGTACTGTGTGTTCGAAAGAATTTGGCCATCACTTTTCATTTCTGTCCCTGAAGAAGACGATGTTAGAATCGTTAGATAATCTATAATAGTGTGTTTTTTTTTTTTTTTAAACCCCTTCTCAGTATCTTCTTCTTGTATTATCTAACGGTTGAGAATTATTGTTAATTATGATTGATTTTCTTCACTTTTGGAATTGTTGCTAAATGTTTGGTGATTGAATACTATGTCAATGGGAGATCCTAAACTTCTAATCTCGGGGCCTCCAAAGAGGTTCGGCACTTAGATCACTGCTGGGCCCATTGTGCACTCCGTACGACACCTAACGTCAGCCCTGTATCATTGAAAAACGCCAGGGCTGAGGCGGTTCCAGATTCTGGTCGCCAAATTTCAGGAGTCGTTTGCGAGCATAATGCACCTTCTCTCAAGTAAGTGGCAAGGTGTCTCATCGTTTTGGCCGCATTTCCTTCAGCAGAGTGGGTCCGCAAAGAGACCCATATTATATGCAGATGCTTCCTTAAAAGGCATGTAACTAGGACAGTAGCTCCACTTTTGTTCTGCCGAGGAGATACGTTGTGCCAGTCTTTGAGTGGCCCTCCAAGAAAATCTTAGAGTGCCTCAGCCTTGCAGTTTTTCTACAATATAATGTATGTTTTCGTGCTAGCTATTTTTCAATGGCCCCACTGCCAGTTCTATACGAGGAACCTAAACTTAATAAAATGTCACTTTTGAGGGAAGTAGCTCCCCAGAACTACTCTCGGAAAAAAAAATTCTAAAAAATGTGATAGGTCTCTCTGCAAATGCAGTTAACAGATCAAGTTTAATGGTACCCATAGGTATGGAGAAATAGGTATATCTATGAATATTGTTTATGGAGAAAATCGTAAAATTATAGCCAAAAAAAATCCTTCAGAAAAGTGGTTATCTTCCGGTTATCTGATTTTGATGAGAACCTTACTGCCGGGTCCTGTGGGACCAACAAGATGAAATATTAAGTTTGAATTTTCTGCAATTTGTCTTTATTTATTTATAATAATCACATGTGTAACACACACACGCAGACCATTTGCCAAAAAACAGTTTTTTTTATGATTTCCAACTCAATTTAAAAAATCTAACCAGAATGCAATACTTCCTTTTACATAAAAAACCATATGACATAAAAAAGAGTGGTGGGAAAAATATATATATACACCAAGCTATATAAAAAAAAATGTAATAATAGCTTTCATACCACGATTAGAATCGAATCCATAGAATCGAATCAATGTAATCCATGCATATAAAGAGGAAAATCTCCATTATTTATACTTAAAGAGGCAAACGGATTCCCTCAATATACGATTTCAACATAACTGGCAATGCCATTGTCACCATCTGTGTCACCAATATCGTTGGAAATCTTAATGGAAAGGTGTTGCGAGAAACTATACAAAATCCTGAAGACAGTATGTAACTGTAGAACACAATGCTTGGCCTAAACCAGTGTGTGTAGTCATCGCGACAACAGGATATGTTATTATTTTCAAGGGTTTCTTAAGGATTTTTTAAAGGAGCATACTGTCATGGACTCCAAAATTGATTACAGTAAGTTAACCTGAGTGGGAAGGCAATAGAACCCCAGCTGTGTGAGCACCAGCTGGAAACAAATTTGTTTCTTTTACGAATTTTTCAGGTCGTGCCCAATTTACTGACAATGATAACATATCAAAGATAAAAAGCAGAGAATCCAGCTGGAAATCCCGCCTTTTACGCACTTCACAAGTTATTACATTTCTAAATTCTGTCATGAATGCTAGAGTTTCTGAAACACTCCATTAGTTTTAGATTCTCATTTGAAACTGAGGATTCTCAAAACTTAAGAAATAAATACCTTAAGAAAAATTTATGGTCCCAATCAGTTGTAAAAAGTAGAAAAGATAAGTTGAAATAGCTGTTATTATCATACTCTTTGTAAATGTAAATCGGCTGTGTTAACCGAAAGATTTCCGAAAAGTATTAAGATTCAAAGTGCTGACAGTCAAAGGATGAATTAGTCCGCTTCTGGAATAGCTGGGTTTCTAAAGTATCATTTTGAAGATAATCAGAGATGGAAAAAGAAATTGAGTGAATATGGAAACCAAAAGAAAGTAAAACTAGTTGGTCCAGATCTGAGTTGAAGAAGAACAAGATCTGGAACATGAATTAATTATCAACTTCGCACAAAATGACATGTGTTGAAGAAAAAGAATGATTATAAATTTGATATCGAACTAAACAAAAACTGTACCTATCTAGAGATGATAGCTTTTACTGTCAGCGGCACACTAACTACATAAACTTCTTTTTTTTACTTACGTCTTGGTTAATTATCTGCCCATCCTTCGATAGAAATGCCTTTATAACTGAAATTGTAACTACTGAAATTAACATAAATTATTATGCAATTTTTTTTTCTCATTATATTACTAAGAAGGTAATAAAGAAATGTGTTAATGAGGAAGATATTGAAATGGCGGCGGAGATAAGAATTGATGTTGAAATGAACGCACAATACTGACACTGTATTCACAATATTATCTTTTAACATAACCAGTGGGATGTAAGAGCATATATATAATGTGGTGATGTTAGTAACTTTTAGCTTGTTGAACGCTGTGAATAGTTAATGCTCTTGCTGTTGTAACTGTCGTATTCAGTTAGCTGGTTTGGCTAGCTTGTTGAGAATACTCTGGTCTGTTTACAGGACTTTTGGCAGAGAGCTGAGTGAAGACAGTTGGTTGCTTGTTATAAGCAGTTTAGCTGGTGTAACTCATTGGGGTTATCTTGTAGACTTCACCGATAATAAACAGAAAACTCTGGAATACTTGTTCGTTCTCAGATTTACTGTTTCTTTACTTCTTGATTGCTTGTATAAACTTCCACGAATGTAGAATGCAGATTCATGATGTGATTTTTCAAATATTGAATTCAAATAGCTAGACAGTTGATTTTAGACTGTCTGAACCCCAGAAATAGCCGGCATTAAATATTATTTTTAGTAGCTCTTAGATAGAGCTAAACTTAGCTTTTTCGGGAGACTTGGTTCTTCAGAATTTGTAGCTCGTTCGTACGTGAGGTGACGTAACAGTGGAGGAGTAAGAACAAAGTTAGAGGCTAGCGGAGCGGTGATGTAGTTGGTATCAGCAACATGAATCTTCAGCGCTTGTTGTGGCTAATGTCCTAAATAGAGGATGTTTTTATTCCATTGCAATAGCAAGCGTTACGTTCCTAAATGCTAACACTGGAAAACGTCAGTTTCACATTGTTTTAGACTCTCTTCCTAAATGAAAATGATAAAATACTGAATATTATTACCGGAATTAGAATATGTTTAATGTTAGCTGATTCTAGCGCTAGAATGCTAAAACTGTGAAATTTGTGTACATAAGAATAATTAATAAATATATTAATAAAGACGGCTTACACATTTCTTCTTCATAGCCTTCTCTTGTTTTGAGAATTTTGTGCCTTGATAAATCAGTCGTACAATGAAAAGTACCAGATGTTCAGTTGAATAAATCACAGTTTCCTCTAGAAATTAGGATATGATATTCTTAATCAAATATCAATGTAGGTCAACATTAGGCGAACAGGAATTTTTTTTTATGCCCATTTAATTAATAATAAATTCAAAAGTTTTCGTTAATTTTGTTGAAAGTTTTCACTCTAAAAATTATTTCCGGTAATTGTTATGAAACATTTGTTTTCATATATTTATATTGAATTCCGGTAGGAAGAACCATATCCGCAGGATGCTGGAAATTTCAGAAAATGAGTTTTTAATTTATTTATTACCCAATTGGCATTAATATCATTATACTTCCTCTTTGTATCTTTGTCTCCATTAGGTATTCATTTATTATTTGGTCCGTTGCTTAATAGTTCGCTTAGAACCTATCTAACAAAACTTTGGATTTTAACCTTTAATATTTTGTAAGCGAAGCTATCGTAGCTATGCTAAGATAAACTTATTTTGAACTTCCTGTTTAATGATATTCAATTATCCTAATGCTGGTATACGAATAAGGATGTTAAGGTGGACGAAATTGCAGATATTTATGTGAAAATTGGTTACGGGCGGATTTGGAAGAGTGGAGCATGTACCTTTATTTAGGGGAGGTTCTCATTTCAGTAGTCCCGGATAGCTGCTAAGTTTATATTTATTGGAAAATTATTCAGAGTAAATAATTGTTTTCATCCTGTCAATGACGTACTTAGTTGGAAAAATCGTAGAAAGTTCAAACTTAATATTACATTTAGTTATCACCATGAGATCCCACACTGGGTCATCTGTCAAAATTCCTCAACCGGAAGTACCACTCAAAAATATGGCTCCAAGGATTTTCTTCAAACTTGGTATATCAACTACACAGCTACAACTTTTATTTGAAACATTTTCTCGGGAAAATTCATTTAAGGGCTGTTATGGGAGAGGGGTGGGGTTAGGTTTTCATCTAACGCTATTTCAGTTATTAGACAATTCTGTCATCTAAATAATGTTAATTAGAATTAAATATGTTGTTGAAATTCCGAGTTTGAAAAAAATCAGATAACCGGAAGTGCATTTGTTTTAACACTTTACTAAATGATTTTTTCACTTTTTCGCGATTTTCTCAACAATGGCTCCGACGATTTTCTTGAAACTTCGTATATAAACTAAACATGCAATGATCTACAACTGTTATATAAAACATTTCTCTAGAAAAATTCATTTAAGGGCACTTTCAGGGGAGGGGTGGGGTTATAGCTTCCTCTAAAGTGGTATCATAGTTGATCATACAACTCTATCATCCAAACAAAAATAATTAGAAATAAATAGATGGCCAAAATTCCAAGTTCTAAGAAAATTAGTAAGCTGGAAGTGCGCTTTTACTGAACAGTTTTTTTTAGTTTTCGACGAATTTCGTTATATTTGGTACACAAACTATAACATTTGTCATTTATAATTTTGAGAACAGGAGTAAGATAAAGTTGTGTGAGTGTTTCACACCAGATTTTTTTTGTTGTTCATGGATGAAATATTTATATAATCGGGTGTAATTAATATAAAACGACAGTTTTTCAATAAAAAATCAAATTTTGTATTAATGTTCAAAATATAGTCAGTGTGATTGACTGTGGTAAGCCATCTTGTAGCTCGTTATTGGATTCTCGTTGGTACCATTCCTTGGGTTTGGTTTAAAAAAACTCCTGCAGTCTAGTTTCATTTCGGAGAAGCTATTCCATTTTCTTCTGCAAAGTGTCATCAAGTTCTTCAAATTTTTTCTTTAGATTGTCGGGAGATGTGTGAGAGAGCGTTATCTTGCTGGAACAAAACTTGACCAAAGCTCGATAACGCTTATTGAGTACATTCTTGTCTTGTTATTGGCATAAAAGTTCGGACTTCATGGGAAGTCCATATGGATAGAAATTCGTGATGAATTCTCTACATAGTTTCAGAATACAAACAACTTCGACTTCTCAAATTCTCCCCTCTTCCACCAACGATGAAATGCCGTTTTGACCGTGATCCAACCATTGACCACCTGTCTCAAGATTTCCCCAGTAAATCGACTTTTCATCTCATGTCACGTTCTTTTACGAGAAATTGACAAGTATCCATTCACTTCGCGGCCTCTTGAGGTGTGAGTTCTTGCGATAGTATCCTACATCTCCTTATTTTTTTTCATAGCATGGAGATGGCGGCTAACGGTGTCTTTGTCAATGGCAGTTCTGCAACACATGCATATAAGTACTTGTGATGTGATTTGAGTCATCATCATCCACATGATGGCCGTCCTGAATCTGTCGTTCTTTCTAAGGCCATATCACCATAATTACATTTTTGAAACCAACGCCGAGCAGCATGCTGATCAAGGACATCTTCCCCTTTGATTTCACATAGATCACGCGTAGCTTCAGCAGCTGTACACTGTTTTTTTTTTCTCACTAGTGACCTAAAATTACTAATATATATCGTAAGACACAGTCATGGTTTTCTAAAAAAGCTCACAATTAAACTGACTGTTTGGAAAGGGCATAATATATAATATAGAGACACTCTACAGAGTCGAAACATTAATATAATATCCTGTTTGAAAACACCAGACTTATGTGGATGGGTTTTTAAAGTCCATGGAACTTCATTAGTTAGAAAATGGTCATCTTTTTTAATGCCCACCATTAGTTAAAAATAAAAGTGTGTTAAGACTTTCTCCAAATTTCTTTTTCGAGAGAGAATATTGTAATGAACAAAGCTTACCTAGTTAGATCAAAATACATAAGATATCAAAATTTTGTCAAACTATTGTGGCAGCGATCTTTTAGGTGTCCGCGGCCACTTTCATAAAAAACTCTTGAGTTTACGGGTTGACTCCGCATCATTGGTTTGCTAAAAACCGACGTTTCGTCCATGTTGCAATAAGCCTCTTCAGGGTCGTTACACCTTGAAAGCTAATAAGTCAATGCTTACAATTGAATTTTATTTCTGGCGGTGTTTGTGGGATTATTGTTCACACAAAGTAATATGAAAAATTATATGAAATATCTCATTTATAATTAAAATGTAGAAACTTAAAAAAAAAAATATGTAGTATAAACAAAAAAAGTATGTGAACAAGGATATGTTTAAGAAAGAACAACTGGACTTAACCATTTTATTGAGACGAGTATATATTTTTAACAGCTAACAGAATTTCTCTGATAGGATTCTACGATCTACAAAACATGGCCCATGCTTGAGAGGGCTGCTGATCTTTTTATTAATGGTATCTGCTGTTGGAACCTGATTACTCATATTATGAAAATAGCTTCTTTTTTTAAAAAAAAAGAAAAAGAAAAAAAAAACAAGTTTTGGCATAGAAAGAATGTAGGCACGGTAAAAGAGGTGCTGTAAGGATATCCATTGCACACAGCTAGGGAGGAGAAAAGGTGAGCCAGAGTTCGGTCGATATTGAAGAAGGGTGGTATATAGGAAACTCCGTGAACTGTTACTATTTCAGTATGTATGCGCGACTAGGCTGAGCGCATGTCGAGATATTTTTACATTAGTCTATAAAAAAAGAACCCAGTCTGGCAATGACCCATATTAAGGAGGAGTAGTGTGTGTGTGTGATGTTCCCTTTCCTGAACCTCGTCTAGTGTTAAATTTGACCCCGTCTGAGTGTTTAAAGTGGGGGCAGAATAGACTTGTATAAGCTTGTAAATCAATCAGTAGGCTTTAAAAATAAAATAAAATAAAAAAACCACCAATCTCTTATCTCTTCATATAATACTATCAACTAAATATTCTTTTAAATACTTTATATATTGCTAAATATACTTGTCACAATTATAGTGTATTAATAAAATTGTTGAAAGTATTTTATACCAGTGACAGTATTATCTTGTTTCATTATTTAAATGGAAATGAAGCGATTTAGTCACTCTGAGACTTCCGGTGAATTTGAATAAATAGCCATCATTATTAGCATATGTCCATTGTTATTATTAGAATATTATTGTAATTTTTATTTGCAATTGTATTTTTATCATTTATTTATAAGTATTATGGTAGAAATTTTATGCAAGAATTAATTATCAACTCATTATGCATAATTGTTGTTAAAAATGTTTTTTTTTTCTTGTTTTTTTTTTTTTACTTACGCCATTTTGACTTTGGCTATTCTGCCATTTTATGTCGCGCGGCCCCAATATGAAATTGATGATCGGTAATAAAAGTGATCCTCGTCGTTGAAGGGGGGATCTAACGCCCGCTAATTCGGGACAAGCGGCAATAGACAGACTGGACTCATCGCCAACCCGAAGCGAATTAAATATTTTTTTTTTTTATATATATATCGTGGCCTGTCTGTCAGCAATGTGAAAAGGCCCGGACACTCTGCGGCGAAGTATAGGAGGGATTCGAACATTCTTGTGTCAATAAATGGGCCCAATGTTTTCTCGCGGTCTGCTGCCGGTATCTCTCTTGGGTGAAGCTGTGAATGATGAATTGTATCAGGCAGTTGGACTGTGCTTAATGTAAGTGGAGTAGTCGGCTGTTCCAACCGTCTTGCTTCATACATTTGTTTTGCTTGTACCAATTTCATTCAAATATATGATTCTCCATCCATATAATAACATTAAAAATATTACTAAAATTCCATATTAATAGAAAATAAATTGTTAACCACACATTACAGATTAGCTTTCTGAATAAAAGCTTACAAGAAAATAGTTCTAGCTGTTTTTGAGAAAATCGCCAAAAACTGAACTCTAATAATGTGGTCCTTGTCAAATGATTTTCTTTAAACTTGTTATTATTTAGAAAATATTCAATTCACCTTCGTATTGTACAGTCAATATAAACGCACGATATTTTGTAGTAGAACTTTAGAGGAAGCGAGCTTTCCACCGAGATCGGACCTCATTAGAAATAAATTTCTTGGAAAAATGTTGATTAAATAAAAAAAAAATGATAACTCTACATTTATATGGTATAGATGTTTGATGATATAATCATAGCTGTTTTCGAGAAAATCCGGTCTGTCGAGATTTCTATAGTTTTTACCACTCATCGGATGGTGGTATCTAAATGGAATTTCAAGTGTGAGATTCCTACAGATTTTCTTTTTACTTTCTCTTACTCTTAGTAAGGAGGAAGTATTGTAGTCGTGTCAAATTTTCGATATTGAGTTTTCACCGGAAATATCCGTTTTGAGGTCTCCTGAGTCCAAAAAAGTGGTTTTTAGCAAATGGTTTGTGTGTATGTATGTATGTATAAGAACAGCATAGCTCAAAAACGAAAAACCATAGGAAATTGAAACTTGATATTCCGTTTAGGTCTCACCATAGGATCTGACAGTATGTTATCTGCCAAAATTCCTATACCGGAAGTACCACTTTACTAGTTGTTTTTTTTTTTTTCACTTTTTTGCGATTTTCTCAAAAATGACTCCGACTATTTTCTTCAAACTTGGTACATCAACTACACATAAAACGAGCTACAACTTTTATTTGAAACATTTCTCCGAGAAAATTCATTTAAGAGCACTTTTGGGAGAGGGGTGGGTTAGGATTTTTATCTAAAGTGCTATTTCAGTTTTTAGACAATTCTGTCATCTAAATAATTTAATTAGAATTAAATATGTTGTTGAAATTCGAGTTTGAAAAAAAAAATTGGGCGACCGAAAGTGCGTTTACTTTACCACTTTATTAATTTTGGGTTATTATGTCTATATATGTACTACATTACACATACACACACACACTATATATGTATTATGTATATATATATATTAACGAACGAGAGGGTTGTAGAAGAAAAACAGAGAATACAGACCATTCACAAAAAACAAAAAACCATTCTTTTTAACAAACCTCGAAAACAAGTTTTTCTGGTGGAAATTAAAGTTTGAAAATTTAGAAACGTTCTCAATTTTTCTTCATACATCATTAAGAGAAAGTAAAAAGTAATTTTTTAATCAGTGGAGGTAGAAAAGTGTTTCTATCTTCACTGAGTCTAGTCCTCCTTAGTGGGGTAAAATTATGGTAGTAAATCATCATATATACTTTCTGTGTTAGCTTGATTGATTTTGTGGTCATCTCTGGGTTTTGGGCGTTCCACCCATCATCGGCATAAACAAACATTTGTGTCAAAACAGACTTGCACAGAGTAAAATCAGTTTACACAATGTCTTTGATGAAAATATCTGTGATGCTTTCGTATCGTATCTCTGATTTTCTTGGCATAAAATGTAAAATATTCCCAAATTGAATTGAAAACTAATAAATTTGTATATATTCCGTATTATATAATACATTGTATTTTATGTATTGTATTAATATACATATTTCTTATATTTTATAAATAATGCTGCATGACTTAAAGAGATTATTAATCTCTTTAAACACATTGAATCATTAAATTTACCATATTCCTACATATCAACGCAAAATCAGTTTAAGTAGCTTACGCTACTTAGTACCTTTCTACTAGCAGTCTATCTAGGTCTGATTTAAAATTGAATTTGATCCGAATTTTTCACTTATTGAATCTTGTGGGTCATTTATTTTATATTAGAAATCTCCCACCAACTTAACTGAATTATTTATAGTTTGTCCATTATTCATTTTGGTTTAGATTTGATCCTATATATGTATATAGTTCATGTAGTTAGTATATCTCAAAGTTTCCATCTGTTTTATATACTTCACCTTGTATATACAGCTTTAAAATTTGCCATATTTAAAGGATGATTTAGTTTATGATTGTTATAATATAAATTGACACTTATTTGAACCATAACAATGTCATTTGATAGTATCGTTTTGTATTGCGTCAGGTATTTATCGGACTATACTTAATTACTTTTTTGTTGATATTTCACTTTATTTAAGCATTAAGGGAGTGTTGAAATGTCTTTAATGAAATTTATTTGAATTTGTTTGAATATATCCTTATTAAAAAAAAAAGAAAAGAATTAAATTCATAATTTATGAACTAACAAACAATGAAAATTTAAAAGAAGTAATTGACATTTACAAAAAAAAAATTACGCATAGTCATTTGTAACATGTTGACCTTAATTGTGTCATTAGGCGCTACAAAAAAAAAAAAAAAAAAAAAAATTCAAACGTATCTAGGGTATTTCAGAATTACCTATTACATGAGTACATATAGTGTGGGCTGTTAATAGGCGGACTGGTAAAATGGTTAAATATTGTATATAATTAGGTAATATCGGTCAAAACGATTAATTAATGGAGTGGTCATTTTACTTATTTGTGGGCATTGAGATGATATATGATTGTCACATTTCTAAACATTTCATTTCTTTTACGTTATATATATATCTCTTTTTCTCTCTCTCTCTCTATTTTTAAACATGTTATTTACTTTCTCTCTTACTCCTGGGTAAAAGAAAGTATTGTAATCCTGTCAAGTTTTCATGGATATACATGTTTTGAGGTCAGTAAAAATGGTTTTCAGAAAATGGTCTGTGCATGTAAACAGCATAGCTCAAAAATGAAATATCTCATTAAGTTCAAACTTGACTTTAGCCCTCACTATGGGATCCGACAGAGCATATCGGCGACATTTTCATGTATGAAATATTCCCACAAATCAACGATTCATCCGCTTGACTGAACATTTCCAGCAGCAAGGCCCTTGTGGCTGACTTAGTACGATCTGGTAGATCATGCTTCTGATGCTTTGGTGTCTCTGATTTTTTTTTGCATAAAAAGTAAAATATTCCCAATTAAATTGAAAACTAATAAATTTGGATATATTCCGTATTGAATTTGATCAAAATTTTTCACTTATTGAATCTTAAGGGTCATTTATTTTATATTAGAAATCTCCCACCAACTTACTGAATTATTTATAGTTTACCCATTATTCATTTTGGTTTTTTATTTTATATATATATATAAGTGTATCTGAATATTTCCATCTGTTTTATATCATTCACCTTGTATGTATATACAGCTTTAAAATTTGCCAAATTTAAAGGATGATTTAGTTTATTATTGTTATAATACGAGGCATGTCCAGTAAGTAAGTGTACTGAATTTTTGTAGGTTACAAGAATTTTTATTTGAACAAAAAAATTAACTGGTTACATTAGTACATATGTAAGCTATTTTTCGACATAGTCACCATTCCTCTCAATGCAGGTGGTGAATCTGGGCATTAATTTTTTGATGCATTCCTCGAAGTAGTTTCCCGCCAACCCCTTTGTCCACTTCTCCACCACCCCTTCACCTTCTCGTCGGTTGAAAACAGGGTTTTCCACCCATGTGCAGCTTCAGGGAGGTAAAGAGATAGTAATCTGAAGGTGCTAGGTCAGGGGAATGCGCGGGATGGTTCAGGACATCCCATTTAAACGAGGCAAGCAGTTCCTTCGTGGCGTTGGCCGTGTGTGGTCTGGCATTGTCGTGCAGCAGCAGTGCAGCATGCCTCTCCTTTTGTTCTGAATCGCCCTCCGCAATTTTTTTAGGGTCTCACAGTATCTTGCAGAGTTGATGGTCTCCCCTTGAGGCATATATTCAATTAAAATTATGCCTTGACAGTCCCAAAACACGGATGCCATGATTTTCTTGGCTGAAATTGTGGTTTTGAACTTTTTGGCGGAGGGTGAAGAGGTGTGACGCCACTGTTGAGACTGCCTTTTGGTTTCAGGTGTGTAGTGTGCAACCCAAGTTTCATCTCCAGTAATGATGGAGCGGAGAAATTCATCTCCATGGAGTTTGTAGCGTCTCAAAAACTCTTGCCCGGCCTCCACTCGATTCAACTTGTGTTGGTCTGTCAGCTGTTTTGGGACCCACCTCGCGGACAGTTTCCGATATCCGAGGGTTTCTGTGATGGTTTCGTGTAGCAGAGATCTGGGGATTTGCGGAAACATCGCAGAAAGTTTATCCACAGTCAATCTGCGATCGTCACGGAGCGCATTTTCGATTTTTTTCACAATTTCGTCAGTCACAATTGAAGGTCTTCCGCTCTTCTGATCATCATGCACAGACGTACGACCGTTTTTAAACTCGCGACACCACTTGAACACACTCGTACGATTCATAGCTTTATCACCATATGCAGTTTTTACCTCATTATAAACCTCAACCGGAGTTTTTCCCTTCCAAACGAGATAACGGATGACGCCGCGTATTTCACACTTGGCGGGAGATTGGATTGACATTTTTCGACAGTTCTCAATGTACTGACCTCGAACCGGTCTCGTTGCGGAGGGGAGGAATCAGGCTACACGATAGTGTAGCCAACATGTCGAAAACAAAATCCGTGAGAGCCTCAGTACACTTACTTACTGGACATGCCTCGTATAAATTGATATTTATTGAGACGTTGCGCCACCCTTTTCCCAGAATCCCTCTACAAATCAAGTTAGCTGGAAAAATCTTTCCGATCTGAAATCGGAATTAAACTTTGGACGTGAAGACATTCGAGAAGAAGCAAGAACGTTCTGGACTTCCTTGTAGCGTAATTTATATACGGAGCCTTGCTGCAGTAAACGTTCAGCCTTTATGGTGGAAGTCGCAAAAACAAAAAACAAAAAATATGTTCAGTATAGTTGCACTTCCGGTGTACCGATTTTCTTAAAATTCAAAATTTTATCATCTAATTTAATTGTAATTAACATTACATAAATAATAGAATAAACTGAAAAGGCACTTTAGAAGAAAAATTCCACCCCCTCCCACAAGAAACCTTCTTAAATGAATTTTCCCGAAAAAAAATTTCAAATGAAAGTCAAAGATCCACAGCGAGATAATCTAAATATGGCATAGATCTACATGTATGTATAGAATACGAGGTGTGTAAATTAAGTAATGAGACTGATTTTTTATCTTTTTTTTATTCAAATAAAATTACAATTCAACATTCTCCCCTTCAAAGTAACTACCTTGGGAAGCCACACAACGCTGAAGACGATTCTTTCATTCGTCATAGCAGTGCTGGAACTCGGATACTGGAATAGACTTCAGTTGGTCGGTTACGGCTGTTTGAATATTCTCCAATGTTCCAAAATGACGTCCCTTGAGGTGATTTTTCAATTTGGGGAACAAAAAAAAGTCACATGGACTCAAGTCGGGTGAATAAGGAGGCTGAGGAGCCACAGGAATGTTATTACTGGCCAAATACTCATTAATAGAAATCGCGGTGTGGCACGGAGCATTGTCGTGATGCAACACCCACTTGTTTTTGATGTTTGGTCTCACAAGCATGACTCTTTTTCGAAATCTCTCAAACGACGATTGATTTCGGAGTGTCAAACGACGATCTGAACTCACGAGATCGCGGTTCTGCCAACTTTTCGTCGGTTCTTGAAGATGAAGGCCTTCCGCTGCGAGGCTCGTCTTCAATTGATTCCCTTCCTTCTGCAAACGACTTAAACCACCTAAAAACCTGTGCTCTCGACAAAACATTGTCTCCATAGGCCTCGCACAGTTTTTCAAACGTTTCCGTTGCACTGTGCCCAAGTCTGAACAAAACCTGATGACACAGCGTTGCCCGTAATTGATGTCACTCATTTTTAAAACACACTGAAAAAAACCTTGCTCACAAAAAAAGTCACTACGGACAGTGCAACAACTCTAGCATTTTCAAATTTGCACTGGACGTGTATCAGATGTTTATTTGCCCTACCACGCATGCGCCGCGTCTCCAGTGTTGCCAGATCGAATACTAGATCAGTCTCATTACTTAATTTACACACCTCGTATACAAAAGCTAATAAAGAAAATCGTTGGAGGAGCCGTTTTCTGAAAGCCGAGAAAATAGCAAATCTGAAAAATCCATTTCGGTAAAGTGATACTTCCGGTTGAGGAATTTTGAAAGATAACTTCCTATCGGACCTTATGGGTGATCACCTAACGGAATGTCAAGTTTCCACTTTCTGCAATTTTTCATTTTTGAGCTATGCTGTTTACATACATACACAGTACAAACTCACAGGCACACACACGCATCATTTTCTAAAAAAACCACTTGTTCCTCAGGTGACTAATAAACGTGTATTTCTGGCAAAAATTTTGACATGGTTCCTCTTCCAGCAGTAAGAATATATGATACTAAAAAACTGTGAAAAATCCAAAAAAACTTATTTATGTAAAGAATTGTTTTTTCCATTGATTTTTTTGCACTCGTTTGTGACCAATTTGAATAATATTGTAAAAGATGAAAGGATATTCTTTCTTCCCTGATCATGTTACATATGTATTTGGTAGAAGTAAAAAGAAAGAATATTACAATAATACGGATCATAGATGTATGCCCAATTTTATTTGCAAATTCCCCGGAAGTGTATTATATTAAAATGAGCATCATTTGTGTATGACGTAGTATACAAGAGAATTTCTGTGACGTCATTCTAGTGGAATGTAAGGAAGTAGTATGAGGGAGAAGGCACAGCAGACACACTTGGCAAACTAATGTCTAGGCCTGGCAAAGTGTGTATTCCTTTCGTCGTTTTACGCTTCTCCACTCTCCCACCCCTGCGTCACCTATCGTCATTTATATCATCTAACATCTTCTGGTCTGTATGTGTGTATGTGTGTTCGCTTCTATAATGCAACCCCTGTTTTTTCTTTTTTTACTGGAACATACATCAGGTCACGAGATCTTATTTTAATTATAGTCTATTTTCGTCTTTTTCATATTATCTAGGGCAACCGGGTGATGCGCGCGCATCATTTCTTTCGTTTTTTTTTTGTTTTTTTTTTTTTTGGCACCTCTCAGATGACGAACATTAGTTGTGCAGGGTATTGTTAGTGAATTTCCTTTTTAAAAAGAGATAATAATAATTTTACATTATTTTTAGAAAAGAAGCATTCTTGGAATTAAGACAGGTTTTTTTTCAGCCACTGTTACGCAAATAATTAACCACAAACTTTTGCTCACAAAGCTGCAAGAGAAAAATAAAACAAATTTTGGTGACCAATTCTAACAAGGCTTTCTTTTATTGCAATTTTTCTGCAAGCCTTGAATTTTACAAATTTAAAACCCAAAATTAAAGTGGATTATAGTTGTTGTATTTAAGGACATTGTATTTTACCTGAAGTGACCATTTTATATGGGAGCGCCCCTCTTCTATCTTCTTTTACGTAAATTATTGCAGATTAAATTAAACCTAATTCATAGGGCCCCTGATTCTGTTAATTTTTTTTTTTTTTTTTTTTTTTTTTTTTTTTTTAAATGTTTAAATAAAAATGATAGTTTATTTTGTACAGTTAGCAATCCAAATTTAAAGAAAATCGTTAAAGCTCCCTACTCCAGGAAATTCCAAATAACATTTGGTAGAAGTCACACTTCTGTTTAATCGATAGTCATGCATTGATTTTAATGTACCTTAATATTGTAGAGGTGGTTCTACTGAAGAAGAAGTACTTCAGAGGAAAGCCCAGCGCTATCCTTTCAATCCCCAGAATCCTTCTAAAAATCAACTTAGCTGGATAAATGTTTCAAACAAAATTGATGGTAGATGTTTTTGTTTTTTTAAATTTAACGTGCGTCAACATCTATAGTCATTGGCGCCCGGAGCCTTCTCAGTGAACTGCCTGCCTCCGGACAGTGTACTCTCGTTACAGACAACACTATCCATCACCGGACAGTGAGCTGTAGAGGCTCCTAGGAAGAAAAAAATCTAAGGGTAGCACAGCTGGGCTCGAACCGGTTCCTCCGCGTGGGAGTCCAGTACGCTAACCACTCAACTATTCCTTTCCCTATGATGGTAGATGTGTGTAGATATTAAGCTACGAACTCTGTTATGTTACTATGTTATGATATTTTACGAAGTTAAAAGAAATACAGCCACAATGGAGAAAATTGTGAAAAACTACAATGTTGAAATATGGATTGTTTTTAAGAATAGGGTTATAATTTCATATTAAGCGGTCTTAAAGCATGGAATTAGTTGATTATAGCTCAATAAAATCGCAATATGAGGGTATTTTTCTTCATAAAATCTATTTTCTAGGGTTCTTCTAATGCCCGTTTTCGAAAATTCGTCATTCTCACGTCTAACCTCTGTTTGACATTATCAGCTTTGACTGTTCTTAATATTTCTTCAGGACAAGAACGCAGTCTTCTTTAAAGTTCCAGCTACCAGAATTCACAGTGTATTTGGAGTCTTTGTAATATATTGCATTGAAATGATGCGTTTATCATTGATTTTGAGCGAATATTCGAAACAAAGCAGATTTATAATATTTAAATTTGCAGTGCATATGGTGCGCCCAAATGCTGCTAAAGCTTGGAACTTTTTGATCACTTTTTTCACATACTTACATTAGTAAAATGAGGATTATTGTTAGTTTGGTTAATCAGAATCAAAGAATTTTTAGAAATGTATAATGAAGACAAAAGTTTTCAACTAAAAATAATCACACCTCAGGAGACCTTCATTGATTACGATATTGCCACTGCGCAAGAGCGAGACAGGTGGAAAAGAAAACAAAAATAACAGTTTACACGTCAACTTTCCTCCTAATCCTAACATATTTCTCGGAATCATGGACCCTGATTAAAAAGCGCAAATCAATGATTCAGGTGTCGGAAATGAGATTCCTCAGGAAAGTTGAAGGCAAGCCAAAAGAGACCGAGTCCGTAACACTACCATTAATTAGGTCGGACCTCGAGACTAAGGCCAACAATCGAGACTATCGAACTGAATAGGCTACGTTGGCTAGGGCATCTTCTTCGTATGGAGCCCAACCGGATTGCCCTTGCTACACATAAAACTAAAGTGGGTGGCAAACGAGGGAGAGGTCGGCCTAGATTAAAGTGGGAGGACGAGGTTAAAAAGAAGGTTAGTATGGAGAAAAAGATATGAACTGGTCCATGACCGGCAAAGCTGGAAGAGTCTATGTAGATTCCTCCTCACACTGCTTAGGCGGTAGAATAGGAGTGATTATGATGACGATGATGTATAAAAAGAAGGATAGTTTACCAAGAAATTAAATAAGATAATTATTATAATCGAAATATGCTAAACGATATCTGAAATATTCAGTTTTAATCATTCACTTTATTCCACTTATTTTAGCATAATTTTGTAAGTTGGTTTTTCTCTTTTTTGCTGTGGTTACACCAAAGTCAAGTTGCCCAAATTCCTTTGACCCCTTTCTGCATTCTTTGTTTAATGTTTATATAACGTTTCTAACAGTACGCATATCATAACAACACTTCAATATTATTCACTGCTTCCCCCAGTATAACTAAACACCCTTCGTTGGATCTAAGGTTCACCCTATTTTTAGGGGGGCGCCTACTATTGCCCTAGGCTTTTCCTTCCCAGGCCTGCCCTTTTTTATACCAGCCATTTATACCTGTTTCTTTTACATTTTTTGTTATACTTTTATTCAAGACTTCCCACACTTCGAAGGGTAACTGTATCAGAATTTTGACGGTTAACACCCTAAAGTTACTTTATTTTTTTTAAGAATCATTTGCTACACTTATAAATTTCGTCTCAAGTGCTGATATTAATTTTTTACTGCTGATATAATTTATCTCTATTAAAAACTTTTTGTTAGAAATTACTGTTGCTCTAAGGAAATGGTGCAAAAATACGAAATCTATTTATGTTTAATAAAGAAGCGATAAGGCTTTTCAAGAAAATAGTTCAAATATTATTCATGATAATGCACTAATTGCAACTAAAATAACTCCTTATTTTACTTGATCACGTAGGTAGTAAAATTTGTAATGTGAAACACTCACTATTCTCTTAATGCAATTCATATAATTATAAATATAACATATTTTGTTTAAACAAGAGATTTTTTATTCAAAATTTATTACATAAATACAGAAATGGTAGATACACAAAGCTCTGTAAAGGAACCAAACGCCAAACAAAAGCTAGTCTCAGTAGTTATATTAGCAAGCAAATCAAGGCACCACGACGGTTCTGTTCACGCCGACTACAATGTATTGGCAAATAAGTACCAACTTTGTTAATCAATCTCTCATCTAGAAGCTGTCTTTAGCGATAAGAGAAAGTTAATAAAGCCAATCATCTGAGAGACTTAACAGTTAGTACGAAATCAGTTCTGAAGTGTACAAATCAATTACCAGATAAACATTAAAGCGTCAACATCAATCGCTAAATTAACCAAGCTGTCCCACTGTAGCTCACCACCATTAGAACAAGCAAGTGTCAATTACAACAACATTCATGCTACTTATAACAGCCAATTCTGCCATTCTATGTTTCTCACTCTACCAGCTACATCACTCTTAGCTCCATAACTCTACCCCCTTCTTACACAATATAATCGTTAAAATATAAGTTGCGAGTTCGTATTTCCAATTTCACTTTTCACCATCATTTCCTGCTAACTTGTCTTTTGTAATCCAGAAGACAGCGCATGGATCACACCCCCCAATTACCAAGTCCAGCGTCGCCTTTTCCACAGAACCCATCGAAAATCAATTTCAGTGGGAATTAAAAAGAAAATTGTTGGTACCGTTTTCTTAAAAAATCGCATAAACAAACAAGAAATTCAGTAAAGTCACATTTCTATTAAAGGATTTTGATGAAATCATGAACACATTTTATTATTAATGGATGCTTATGGTTATTGTACCTATCTAGAATATCATATTTGAACTTACTTGCGAGTTTTAAACTCACACATACAGGACGTACTTAGAGAGGATAGAGAGAGTATTCTATAGAAAACATATTTTTCTTAGTTAGTGACCTCAAAATATATATGTGATATCAATTTCCGATATTTGATACGATCGCAGTAGCTCCTCTTACAGTAATAAAAGTATGTAAAAACTACTTCGAATATCTGTAAGTCGTTATCTAATTTTAAAATTATTCAACGTAAGTATGTTTATTATAATGAGAGTTTAGTCGGCTAATTATGTTCTGAAACTTATATAATTAGTCTCGCTTGGAAGACAAATAATTCATTCCGCATCTTTATAATCTCCCAAGCATCCTTTCTGCACTCTGATAAGATCTCTCCTTCAACCGAAACACTTTATTCCTCATATAACCTTATTAAATAAATAGACCAATTAATTAGTAATTAGAAACTCTTCCAAACCTCCTTAGCTTTAAGCCGAAAACTTAAAAAGTATTATTAATGAACACGTCAAGTGGTATCTAATTCTCTTGTGTGGTTGACTTCACTCTACATAAAGTTCTTCTCCATTAAGTACTTCAATTTTTTCCTTAGTTTGACCGGGTGTGTGTGACCGAGCGTTATCTTTCTGGAATAAAACTTGTTTGCGATTGACTAAAGCTGAATAAGGCTGGACCATTTTTGAGTACATTTTACCTAGTTGTTTTGGCAGTAAAATCGGAATTCATAGAAAGTCCATCGGAAACGATCAGTGATGAATTACACCTTCATAGTTCCAGAAAACGCAGAAAACATCGGCTTTTTCTCAAATTGTCCACTTGCACCAATCGGAAATGCCGTTTTGACTGCGATCCAACCATTGACTATCTGTTTCAGAATTTCGCCAGTAAATCCACAGCGAGTATCACTAGACTTTTTAAAAGCATATATGTTTTTTTTTTTTATTCATTCATTTGAAAATTTACAACTGCTGGAACCGCATTTCTTTAAGCGAGGTTGGCGGAGAGGTATTTATTCTCCTGGCGGCTGTTTTAAGTTCATGCGGCGCTATCATATTTCCTTTTTACTTTCCCAAAGTATGGAGATGACGGATAATGGTATCATTAGACACTTCTAGTTCTGCAGCAAGTCGATTTATGACAGATTCATCAGCAACACGTGAAGGCTGCCCTAAAAAATCTTGTCTTTCTTTCTAAGCTCGTATCCTACTATTGAATTTTTGAAACCGGGCAGTAAGCTGATCAAGAACATTTTCCCTTTCGATTTCATATAGAGCACGCGTAGCTTCAGCAGCTGTACACAGTTTTTTTTTTCAGTAGTAACGTATAATATATATCGATACTGGCGATAATATATTATACGATATTATATTATAATATAATAAATAGTGGCGATATTTATGTACCGTAAGGCAAGTCACGGTTTTCTAAAAAAGCGCATGATTCTGAAGCCCAACTTAATCACGGTGGAGATTTTCAGCGCTCAAGTCCTGTAGTAGTATTACATCAAATTTCGATGGCGAGGAGAGGGGAATTGCGCTTCCTTTTGATGAACTCCGAGTCAGGCCAAACTCATATATTATGGTCCTGGTAGACTTGCAGGCAGTGATCATGGCAACTCTAGTTCGGAACCCCTACCCCCAAGACTCGCAGCTTCTGCTCTGCCGAGTTGGGATTTATGAACTCATAACTCAAGGACCTATCGTGTATTGGATCCTTGGACTGTGCAGAATTTGGTAATGTAGAGACAGACAGGCTGGCAAGTGAGGGCGCCCGGTTAGAATAACTGTCTGTTCCACTTACCTTGACATATCCAAGCGCGTATACAACATTCCGTCCAGAGGTCCATTCAAAAGAGGCAGCAGGCCGCGGGAAAACAATGGGTCTCGTTGTAGATACAGAACAGTCGAATCTCTCCTATGCTTCCTCCCAAACTTTCCGTGGCCTGTTTCAGATTGCTGACGGGCTAAGATTTTCACCACAAGCATCACCCGAACTGGACTGGCGAAAAGTTCACCCCTGTCCATTGTGCCTTCAGGGCGGTATAACCGGGGCCATTTAAAAGTTAAAAGTTTAAATGGAACCCCCAAAGCGAAGTTTAAACTAATGAATAGTGTTTGAAAAGTTTGTTGGACTTATTACTTACTTATACTTAACTTACTTATAAAGACGTTATGAATTTTTAGCTACCTAATTTCCGATATTTTTAATGATATTTAATCGATTAGTATTATTAATAAAATAATAAACATTAATAGGAGATTAGTTTCATGGTTTAAATTAAGGTATCAAATGAAGACAATATATATATATATATATAAAATATTAAATGTTCAGATAGCGTGCATGTTTCGTTATTACAGTTTACATTACTTTTGTAGTGGTTGTATTAAAAACGATTCTTATCGGTGTTGTAACATATGTACATTTTAAGTGGTCTACACCACCGTCATCACCACTTCCACACTTCTTCCCGTCTACCTCATAATATTGTTATTGTTGTTTACATCAGGTGTAACTTATAATAATAACAATAATAATGTAATCAATCAGATTCTATTATTACTGTCTTCAAAGATTGTTTACATTACATTACATGATATTTCTTATTTTTATTTATATTTATAATTACTGTCTTGTTATTTTAGTTGTATAATTTATCACAAATTATGCTATACACTTATTTGACTATTTTGTAGTAATTTATTATCCTGTAGTTTACACGTTGTCAGTGATTCCCCGCCATATTTTCATTCATTTTTTGTTATTCGCTGTAATGTTTTACCATATCATAAAATATTATATCTTTAAAATGGATAATATGTGTATATATAGATTCTAAAAACAAGCATAGTCTGTGTTTCCTGGAATTTGTTGGATGTTTATTTACCACCAATATGGGGACGTTTCTTCCATAAGTGAACACTTTGGTTTACCATTAGAATAAAAAAAAAAAAAATAACAAAATGACCTTTCGCGTAGTCTCAACAACTTAATAACTCTCCTTTGTCTACCATCATGTTTCATCCCATGAATGAAATTGAATGAGCATTTAGACAAAGTTACTTTGTCAACAACTTAATTTATTTAAAAATAATAATTTCTTTCGCAAGTTTCGTCAAACAAATTTTCCTTTTTGTAATAAATTCTCATAAAATCTATCGGAATTATTTCGACCAATAATTTATTTCAAATGTACAAAATTACGTATCCATCCTTGGCGCTCTCTTTTTGTAGATTTTTTTAACCGGGCTTTTTGAGATTTGAATAGAGCAATTTGAACAAATTTTTATCTGTTTATCTGTTTGTTTGAATATTACATGTATTTATCGTTTTGAGGTGCCTTAAATAAATCCAATCACAGATATATTGTGGTAAGATTTTTTTCTTCAGTAATCCATTTTTTTTTTTTTGTGATGCCAATTTTTACTTTCTCTTACTCCCAGTAAAAGGAAGTATTGTAATCGAGTCAAATATTCGACATCGAGCTTTCACCGGAAATATCCGTTTTGAGGTCCCCTGAGTCCAAAAAAGTGTTTTCTAGCAAATGGCCTCTGTGTGTGTGTGTGTGTGTGTGTGTGCGTGTGTCCATGTGCGTGCATATGTGTATGTGTGTGTCAGAGAGAGAGAACAGCATAGCTAAAAACGAAAAACCGTAGAAAGTTGGAACTTGATATTTGGAGCTATCACCACGGCATCTGACAGTGGGTCATCTGTCAAAATTCCTCAACCGGAAGTACCAACTTTACTTGTTGGTTTTTTTTTTTTTTTTTTTTTTTTTTTTTTTTTTTTTTTTTTTTTTTTTTTTTTTTTTTTTTTACTTTTTGCGTTTTTCTCAAAAATGGCTCCGACGATTTTTTTCAAACTTGTTATATCAACTACACATACACAAAGCTACAACTTTTATTTGAAATGTTTCTTTGGGAAAATTCATTTAAGGGCAGTTTAGGGGGAGGGGTGGGTTAGGTTTTCATCTAAAGTGCTATTTTAGTTTATTAAACAATTCTATCATCTAAATAATGTTAATTAGAATTGAATATGTACGTTTACTCTACCACTTTACTAAATGATTTTTTTTTTCACTTTTTCCGTGATTTTCTCAAAAATATCTCCGACGATTTTCCCGAAACTTCGTATATAAACTAAACGTACAAAGATCTACAACTTTTATTTAAAACATTTCTCTGGGAAAATTCATATAGGTAAGGGCACTTTTGGAAGCGAGGTGGGGTCGTGTTTTTCTCTAAAGAGCTATCATAGTTGATTATAATAAATTCTATCATGGAAACAAAATTAAGTAGAAATAAATAGTTGGCCAAAATTTCGAGTTTCATGAAAATTAGTAAATCGGAAGTGCGCTTTTACTGAACATTTTTCAGTTTTTCGACGAATTCGTTAATTTGGTACACAACTATAAAATTTGTCAATTATCATTTGAGAACAGGAGTAAGAGAAATTGTGTGGAGTGTTTCACACCAGATTTTTTTTTTATACTATTAAGTCTTTGAAAGAAGAAAGGTAATATTAAATATTACTGGCAGTTTATTATTTTCGAAGTAATAAATCGATGTAATTTTTTTTTTGGTTATTTTTGTTCTCTCTCTTCGTTTATATTAAATTTTTTCTTTGTTTGTAATTTTTTTTATTTTTTTTAAATTTATTTGTAAATCTTTATGCCATTGTTTGTATTTTATAAGACTCTTATTTTTATTTTCTCGTATTTTTTTCTTATATTATAGTATTGTAATGTTCTATTTAATGTAATACTCAATTCCTGGTAAAAGTTGAATCTTAAAAGCAATAAAGAATTGAATATTTATTCACATTTATACTTAAAATAAAATCCAAGTCCATTAGCGGGCGGGAATCGAACCTTGAAGCACAACAATATATACCTCAGCTTTGCTGTTCGGCGCCTCTCCACTTCAGCTATTGTTTCGCCTGAATATTTACAGATTAACACTGTTTAACCTTCTATCTTTTGATAAAACAAAACAAATCTTTGGTTTTTTGCAAATAGGCTTTGAAAGAAGGACCAAGATCTACCAGACGGCACAATTTTCTTTTTGTGTAAGACATACAAATCAGTAGAACATGGTTTCAGTCAGATATTCGCAATTCAAGGTCCGCCATCACATTAACCGTATCTCCCCACTTTATTCACGCTGCTGAGTCCAAATATTATGAGTCTCAGTGAGTATAACGACGACAAACTCTTTTGCCAATGGTCTAAACGTGAATTCCTCTAAAGAAAGGAATGCAAAAGACAAACCAAAACAAGGAATTAGATAATCCATTCTCTTCATTGGTTTATTGTATCTTAAGTTCTTTACGTTGAACGATTCAATCCTAAAACGGTTACTACACAATGAAGTTTCCAATATCCAGTTCTTGATTATTTTGTAATTTAATTATTGAATATCTCTCAGTTATAATTTATTAACAATTCAATAAATTCCTAGATTTTTTTTAAGTTTAAAACTATTTTTTTTCATTACAAATTTTTGTACAGTAAAATATTTTTACGAACAACTTATAGTGAAGAAGCTGAGTGTCAGCTGGGGCCATTATTGTTTCCTCAATAAATTTTGAGTAATTTTAACCTTTACTCAAATAAACAAGTGTGTGTGTGTGTGTGTGTGTGTGTGTGTGTATGGTAACGTACTAAAAAGAGATAAATTCAGTTTTTAGGGAGCCATACTTTATTGGTGTCTATTTTGAGATGAAACTCGCGTGCGTGTCAGTTATATTTTGTCTGTTCTTATTTTGTAGGGATTTTACATTGTATTTCATCAGCTATGTTTAGGAGTGTCGGAAGGTTCTATCTGTGTAGACTATATTATAACTTTTAAACATATTTCTAACCTTAATTTTAGATAAAAGTTTTTGGTCCATTTAACTAAAATTGATCCACTATAATGGAAATGATTAGTGTTTTAGAGTGTAGGAATGTGAAGTCAAGTAGAGAATCATTTCCATCACCGAGGAAATCGCGCGTCCAGCCCGTTTGGATTGTGTGGGGCTATCAAGGAGGGAGGTGATGAATTAGTGGATGGTTCATGACCAGCAGGGAAAAATGGAATTTTTTTTGTAGCGAATGGAAATTTAGGGAGATTAAGGTATCTTTTTTTTTTTTTGTTTATTTAGAAATTTACAATCTGTATTACATATATATAATAAGTAAATAGGATGTTGAATAATGAAACTGTAGGCTGTGAGAAGGTAGGAGAGAGAAACTACCCAGCGGTAGCACTCTCTACGGGATACCAGTAGCACTGATCAATCCCGAAGGAAATCTCGGGGCCACTGGCGATTCAAACGGCGAGGTGGATTGTCAGGGATGGTAGTGGAGGCTAGAGATTGTACAAAGGGATTAGAGCAAAAGGAGAGAGTAGTATGCAGTTTATGATATTTTGTCTTGGCAAGTTGTTGTACGAAAGGTATGATGCGGTCATTATGTAGCGTAAGATTTGAGACGTATAAAGGAGCATCAACTATCTGTCGAAGTAGCTTAGATTGGAATGTCTGAATGGTACGTAAGTTCGTGGGTTTAGCTGAACCCCTCAATTCAAGTCCGTAAGTCCAAATTGGTTTGATTATAGAAATATCAGTCTTTTGAGTTCTGTAGGTAATCTGGATCGTCTTCCAATAAGTCTGTAAAGAAGTTTGGCCCTTTTAGTCAGTGCTTGTCTTTTAAGTCTTGTGTGCGGGTTCCACGTGAGTCTTTGGTCAATGAAGAGATTAAGGTATCAAATTTTAATTCAAATAATAAAATTGTAACAGTTAATTAATGAATAATTCAAATAAACAGAATTTGATTCATTCATTAATTTTTATACTTTTTTTTGTAATTTATAAGACTTTTGAAACTATAGAAGATTTGGCTCTTAAATTTTCCATAGCACTCCTTTTACTTCTTCACTACTCATCAAATATAACCTCGCATAACTTGACGTCAACAGTGAATACTACTTTTTTTTTTTTTGCAATAAATCTTAACCTCTCTACCGTTAGAGTGAAAGGAAAAGAAGTCTTCTTTTATTTCTAATTTCATCTAAAAAGAGGTCAAATTGAAAAGAAATATAATCCTTTAAGTTTATAACTATATAATATTAAGACAGTTTAATTGTACTCGTTAGTTGTCCTAATGTAGTTTACAAAACCCACAGTAATTAAAACATAAAAATTGAGTAATAACTGTTAAATAAAAATTAGTAATTCCGTTGAAGTTATGCATATTATAATAGTTTGGTATAATAGCGAGCGAGAAGCAACGTTCAAAGTTCTAGGGAGTGGGGGAAATGGTGGCAGCAGTTATTATAGCAAGCCTTGCCCTCATGATTTATCCCGCAATTTATTAGAGTTGCTGCTTTTCGCATGCTAACCGGCCACGAATAACAAGCAGATCTTCACAGAATAGGCGCGGCTGAAAACGATCAGTATCCTTTATTATGCCATAACGGGCGAATGGATGCGGAATATCTTGATGTTTGTGCTAGCAGAAATACTTTTCCGACACATTGTTTCAAGTTTAAAACAGTATGCTCGAGCGTACTGGGCGGCTCGGCACCGTATGGTTTTATCGCCACGGATGGGTGTTGGATAAACCAAAAAATTAGATTGGCTACTGACTAATATCATCCCCGGAAATAGGCATTTTTATTAGTACAACAATGTATTGCTCGACTGTGGAAGAGCTGCTAGGTTCCGTTCTTTGCCAAAATCTTCTGTTATCTATGCCATTATCTATCTTCCTCATCATAGGAGTAGAGCAAAACTAACATATAATGTGAATGATGGCAGGTAATATTTACATTTCCAATCTCAATTGAATAATTTATAATGTCACACAATAATTTTGGTAATTGATGTGTTAATCTTATAAATTGAGCAAACTCTCTCCCCCTATTCATATCACTTGTGACCATTCTTTCCACGGATTGCTTGTGGTAAAGTAAGCTTATTGATAAAAAAAAAAAAAAAATCTGGTGTGAAACACTCACACAACTTTCTCTTACTCTAGTTTTCAAAATTATAATTGACAACTATAGTTTGTATAACAAATTTAATGAAATTCGTCGGTGCTTTTATGGAGAAAATCATAAAAACTGTTTAGTAAAAACTCGGAATTTCAACAACACATTTAATTCTACAACAATTTAATTCCCTTCCCCCTTCCCCAAAAGTGCCGTTAAATGAACTTTCCCAGAGAAATGTTACAAATAAAAGTTGTAGCTCGTTGTATGTGTAGTTGATGTACCAAGTTTGAAGAAAATCGTCGGAGCCATTTTTGAGAAAATCGCAAAAAAGTGAAAAAAAGTGGGAAAAAAAAAAAAAAAAACTAGTAAAGTGGTACTTACGGTTGAGGAATTTTGACAGATAATCTACTGTCGGATTCCATGATGATATCTAAACGGAATATCAAGTTTGAACTTTCTACGATTTTTCGTTTTTGAGCTATGCTGTTCACAACACACACAAAGACCATTTCCTAAAAACCACTTTTTTGGACTCAGGGGAGCTCAGAATGGATATTTCCCGGTGAAAACTCGATATCGAAAATTTGGCACGATTACAATACTTTCTCTTATTAGGAGGAAGAGAAAGTAAAAAGAGGAAGTTTGAGGTTTATTGTTTGTAATGTATTGTTTGATAATCCGCTGTTTCATGGAGTGCCCATTAATTGACATGTTGTTTATAATTAACTGGATATTCAGCTTACAGATAAATGGCTCCTGCTTGTTAAATGAAGGATTAAAATTGCCATCGCGAATTCGCAGTCGTTGAGGGAGGGGAAGGAATTTCTTTGTAGTCCATCTATGGAAGGAAGATATTAAAAATCAGCAGTTCTCGGTTTTCACTTAATTATATAAAATTTAAAGAACTAAATATTACTTTCTTATTAATATTTAACCTACAAATAAAGTGGACCGATTGGGTTAGTTTGTCAAAAAAATAAGGAAATAACAAGGTAATGTATATGTTGTAATCAGCGAAGTGTATATATATTTTTATTCGATAATGGATTGTTAACGAACAATATTACGATAAAAGTAATTGGAATTTCTGTAATTTTTAATTATTAAAGTTTATTCTTATTATGATTTCTCTCAAAGCTATATAACTTTTTTCTCTCTTTATTTATTGCGAATTATCTAGTATTTTTATTATTATTATATTTTTTTATATAAATTAAATAAGTTTTTATTTACACAAAGGAGACATATTTCCAATAATTTACACCTTTCAGGCGACAGTTTCTCTGTCTGTTCTGATAAGAATTTACTATCGGCACTTTTTATCGTCAACTTATTATCAGCACCGAATAAATATTTAGTACTCAGAAAATCTTTTTATTTATTTTGTCAAATTTATAACACTTTTCCAATATTACATTATATATATAATTGATTACAATTATTATTTGCCTGTGTTAAAAAAAAAAAAATATTAATTATCATTTTAAAATGAATTATTATTTACTAAATAGCCTAATTTGTCGAACTGGACAGTTTATTGAGAACATTTCTGTTTTTTTTTTTAAAGTTATGAGAATCTGATCAGTCATGTTGAGAATATTCAGAAAAATTTATAGCCTACAATTCCATAGAAATCTTAAGCGTTAATGGTCTCCACAAATTTTTAATTTTTGTAATTTTTTTTTTTTTTTATTACTTTTCATAACATGGCCACTATTAAATGGAAGCTGGCCCAAAACATGAATATGAAGTTTTGGCCAATTGTTTTTCTTACTTTCTAATAAGAGAAAATGAAAAGGTTTGTCTCTAAAGTACTATCTTAGTTGATTATACAGTTCTACCATCTAAACAAAATTAATTAGAAATAAATAGATTGCCCAAATTACGAGTGTCAAGAAAATTAGTAAACCGGAAGTGAGTTTTTTACTGAACATTTTTTCTTCAGTTTTCGGATTTTCTCCATAAAAACACCAAAGAATTTTATTACACCTAGCATATACTAACTATAGAATTTGTCAATTACAATTTTGTAAACTGTAGTTAGAGAAAGTTGTATGAGTGTTTCACACCAGAACTCTTAATATATAACGCTTATTCTTATCATAATTTATTGATGTGTTTAATTGCGCTAATAATTAGGTGATTCCTTTTTTTTTTTTTTGTGTTGTTGTGAGAAACTATATTTTTATTGCATTTCCATCTTTATAGTAGATACTGTTTCAGTACTTTATGGACTGCGCCACATATTTAAAATTAAAGACAATATAATGGATAGCTAAAAACTTCAGGTCTAAGAGAAGTTTTTTAACCGAATATTATGAATTCCTTTGGAAAATTTTCGTGAAAATTGTGTTTAACATCAATTTTATTAGATTCCATTAGTATAAACGGCCAAATACAAAATGGCGGACTTATATTGATATTGCATTTCCGCCTAATTCTTTTGCCTTATTTTTCAACAATGGAATGAAAATTCTATAAAACTGTAAGTAATATGTTAGAAATAATTTCATTATTTGCATTTTTTTTTTTTTTAAATTATTATTGCTCAATTTAATAAACTATAAAATATTTACGAAGGGAAAATTAGTAAAAATATTCAAATGGTTTTTCCAAAGAAATAATTAGCTATAAATAATTAGCCAATCTCAGTTAGAAGTAAATTGTGGGCTGGTCAACATAATAACTAAATTTCTATTGGCCTAACATTACACCCACACCTTCTTTTCTACAGTGTGATTGGTTAATTATTTATAGCTAATTATTTCTTTAAAAAAAACAGTTTAGAATTTGTTTTACTAATTTTTCCTTCGTACTATTTTATAGTTTATTAAATTGCGCAATAATAATTTAAAAAAAAAAAATGCAAATAATGTAGTTATTTCTAACATATTACTTACTGTTTTATAAAATTAATGTGAGATATAAAGAGAAAACTCTGAATTTTTAATCCGTCGTTGAAAAATAAGGTAAAAGAGAATTAGACGAAAATGCAACATTAATATGTCCGCAAGTGGAATAAAGTGATTAGCGTACTGGACTCCCACGCGGCGGGACCCGGGTTCAAGTCCAAAACTTAAAAATCCTTAGATTTTTTTCTTCCAGGAGCCTCTACAGCTCACTGTCCGATAATGGACAGTGTTGTCTGTAACGAGAGAACACTGTCTAGAGGCCGGCAGTGCACTGAGAAGGCTCCGGGCGCCAATAACCATAGATGTTGACGCGCCTTAAATAAAAAAAAAAATAATAATAAAAATATGTCCGCCATTTTGTATTTGGCCGTTTATACTAATGGAACAAAATAAAACTGATGTTAAACAACACTCACAAAATTTTCTCCAAGAAATTCATATATTCAGTTAAAAAACTTTTTTTTAGTCATGAAGTTTTTAGCTATCCTTAATTTTATGTATGTGTCGCAGTCTGCAAAGTATTGAAAGAATATCTATTACGCAGATGGAAATCTATGCATGAACTAATGCAATAAAAATCTAGTTTCTCGCAACAACATAAAAAAAAGGAATCAAACTAATAATTAATGCGATTAAACAAATAAATTATAATAAGAAGAAGTGTTATATATTAGAGTTCGATAAACTGTAGACTATGTAACTATGTAAATTGATGTAAGAGATAGTCATGTGAGTGTTTCACATCAGATTTTTTTTATTTAATAAACTGGACGATCACTTATGATGCGGTCGTAACAATATGATGTGAAACATCCACTTTCTCTTGCTGCAGTTCTCACAGATCTAATTGAGAAAAAATGTCTTAGTTGGAATTTCAAAGAATTTTTAAAATCTTATTTGTTTGGTTCAGTACACTTTAGATATAAGGTTAACGGTAAAACCTACTAATATTAATCTTTCCGGAAATATGGCCAAACTATAAGTCGTAGATCTTTATATGGGTAGATATTATGTAATGGAATCAATCCTCTGCTGAGGATACTCTGCGGAATTTGCAACATATTTAATTCTGATTAATATTATATGGATCGTAGAATCGTATAATAAATTAAAATAGCACTTTTGAGGAATGCATAACTCCCACCCTTCCCCCCAAAATTAACTCTATATGATTTTTTTTATTTCGGAAAAATGTTTCAAATAAAAGTTATTGCTATTTGTATAGGTGGTGTAGTTAATATCCAAAGTTAAAAAAATAATAAAATCGTTAAGCCATTTCAAGAAAATCTGAATAATGAAAAATCAACTCGGAAAAGTGGTACCAACTTCCGGTTGATCGATTTTGACCAAAACTTTATTGCCAAGCCCCTGATGATACTTAAACGAAATATCATGTTTAACTTTTAGCGATTTTCCGTTCTACTTTTTCGGATTTAGGGGACCTCATAACGTGTTTATCCGGTGAAAATTCGATATCGAAAATTTCACACAATTATAGCCTACTTCCTCTTACGAAGAGAGTAAAAATATAGCAAATATAAATTTTAAAAAATTTTACAGTGAAAAGTGCATTTATAAGGCTGAGCAGTTTAGCATACATACAATAAATGTCATAATTAAGGAAAATATGGAAATAAATAAGAAAAAAAAAAAAAAATAAATGGAATAAAAAAACATGAGAGCAAAATACAAAGAAAAGTAAATTACAAAATAAAAATTAAAAGCAAATAAATGAATGATAAAGCTACTTATTGATCATAAAAAATGTGGTCATATTACAATCTTAATCGTGTGTCGTACCAGATTTAGTCTTTGTCATTTTTTTTTTTTTTTTTTTGTTTTTTTTTTTTTTTTTTTTTTTTTTTTTTTTTATAATGGTTAATGGCATCGACTGCTTTGGTCTTTAGCCATATTGTCATTTTAGTTTGGTCAGTAATCGACTTTGTTTGAAAAATATTTGTTACTTTTGGGGATGTTCCACGTGCTAAAACCAAAGAAATCCCTTTCGCCATATTGTTGTCTATATTTTTCTTTGCACGTTGTGAAAATTGCTTGTTTCTCTTTATTATGACATGATGCCTGCTCTGGATCATTAGACTCGTAACGCAGTGTACGGTTGATCCTTATCAAGGCAGTTTTTCATTTCTTGTGAAAGCAACGCGTATAAGCATACCGAGTCCAGAACCATGTGTGTTGTCGTTGTAGTCTTTCTCATGGCACTCAAAGCCCCCCTTCATCCAACACTTCGATCAGCGTATGATTCATCCTGTGATGGCGACTTATCTCTTGGAGACAATGCCCTTGGCTAGGATATGGACGGGCATTTCATTCTGTCCGCCGAATCCAATATCTCCATTTGAGTGGTCACCAGGAACAGCACTGAGCGGAGCATAATGAAAAGCGTTTAAGCCATTTTCGAGAAAAACTGAAAAAAAAATCGTCCTTTTAGAGATCCGTAGCAGAGACATAAATGAAATATCAAGTTTTTGTGCTGTAACTTCCATAAGGTGATTGGAGAGAAACTAATTTCTAATAAAAAAACAGCTGTTCGTACTAAGGACACCTTAAAACATTTCGATGAAACTCAATTTCGAAAATCTGCTAAGATTATCATACTTCCACTGATAGCAAATAAGTAGAAAACTAATTAAGTGAAAATAGTAAAGTAGAAAATTCAATAAAACAATCAACTTACAGACAAAAATCCAACTTTATTTATACAGACCATTTCATTTCCTTAATTTTAGTTCTTAATTGATCGGGTTTAATTATGTTGATGTTTTCTTTAATGAGTTGTCATTCTAGAAAGAGAAATAAAAGTGAAATGATATCATTTCAAAGTTTACATGTTACTTTTATACATAGTGTACATGTTCAAAGTGTTTCCTTCCATCAGCGGTATGTATCATTTGTATGTATATATTATATACACATATATATACACGGTAAAGTATTATGTTGTATTCCATCACTACCTACCCCACCATAAACTGCCACATACTACCGAGTACTATTTACTATATAGTTTTTATCTTTGTAACACGTGCGTCATATTTCCCTCACTCAACCCTCACCCCGCCACTGGTAAATGCATTCATATTTTCTGTCTGATTCAACACTGACTCAGTGGGTGACATGTTTTATATTTTAACTAAATTCTATCTTTCACTCTTTTCTCTACTCGAGAGTTTTCCAATGGATATCTTGTTTGTGTTTGTTCGTTTGTGCGTGTGCATGTGTGTATGTGTGTGTGTTTGTCCATCTGTTTGTGTATATACTGAAATATAAGAGAAAGTTAATTTGTTTTTATACTACGTAATGTTTATCTACTAACCAATTTCTATATGATTATTTTCTCTTATTCATGTAAGAATTTATTGCTGTTCTGTCAAATTTATGAAATTAACATTTTCAACGGAAATTTATCGATGTTTTTGAGTTCCCTTACTGCCGCCAATTTTTTTTTTTTTTTTTTTTTTTAGCGATTCTTTTCTCTTCCACGCCTTCCGTCTATCTATCTTTATATCTATGCTTAATTCTGTGGGGGCATGGAATAGTTGGCGTTCAATTTATCTTCAGGATATTATTTTAAGAAAACTCAACTTTAAAACTTTACTGTGTTTTCAAAATAATCCAAAGTTGACTATACCTAAAAAACAAATTTAATACTAAAATGAAAAATTTTTTTTTTTCTCTACAGGTGCTGAAATTGTGCCTTACATGTTTTTATTAACATTCGTAACACTTTTCGGAAAATATATATTTTGTATTCTCTTTCACCGGAAATACACATTTTGAGGTCCCTTAGTCCGAAAAAGTGTTTTTTTTCACTTGTTCGTGATTTTCTCGAAATCTCTTTTATCATTTCAATCTCTATCACTTTTATTTGAAACATTCTACAGAAAAAATTGAATTTAGAGGGGGTTATTGGAGATCTGTCAGCAGTGCCCGCTCTAGCTGCGATGTCGCCCCGGGGTAAAAAGACAAATTATCGCCCATTAAGAATATATATATTTTTTTAAACAATTCAAACACAAGCTGAAGCAGCGCTCTGCTCGCGTGCTAATGCTATTCTGTTCAGAGAAGTATATGCATGTTCAAACACGTTCAAGCATCGTCTTTTACAAATTCTGCGTTAATTTTTCAATAATAGTGTAAATATTTTTAGCTTTTAGACATAAACAATATAAATACGCTGTAAATTTTTAGTGAACAGCAAAAATCTATATGTGAAATTTTCTATTAATTGAGTATTTAACACATCAATATTTTGCTCACACATAGGGTAAAGCTATAGGAGAGATGACGCACATTTCAAAGTTATGCCCTCTTTCAAAATATAGGAGTTATATTAAAGAGATATAATGCTTATAAAACATATGTCAACCACTACTATATACAAAAAAAATGTTATTTTTCAAAATAAAGACATTCTCATTTATTCCAGAAACAAAATACAAATATACACTACATTTGGCCGTCTCTCCTACTATGGTAGGATAGATGACGCACCATAGATAGGAAACCTTTCCTCTGTGAAGGTAACCTGGCTGATCGACATGAAACTTGGTAAACACTATGCCTAAGTGTCCAACTTTAACGACAGCAGGAAATCTTTCATTTCAATTGCAATTAATATAGTATATAAAAAAATTTACAAAGCGTTATGAAAACACACGCTGATGCATATAAATGTTCGTAGAACACTGAAGAACATACAAAATAACTGAAGAATTTTGCAATACGTTCGCTTCTGATCTCTCTAGTCCTGGACTAACTTCCATGACGCCACGTGATGGCAAACAAGAGAAGTAAAGCCTGCATCTTCTCTCCTACCGCGTCACCTCTCCTAAATCGCGTCACCTAAGTGAAATTTTCTATTAATTGCATATTTATCACAGCAATATTTTTCTCACACATAAGCCAAAATGGTGCCCCTCTAAATTTTGGCGCACCAAACAAATATCCGGGTTGCCCGCTCCTAGAGCGGGCGGGCGCTGCTGTCGTTTAGTGTAAATTTAAATTTTTGCAAAACCTTTCTTATTTTTGACAAAGAGGGTGTTCAGGTATACAAGTAAAATCCTCACCATCTTTTTTATGGCCAGCCCAAAATAAATATTGTAACTTTGCAATTTTAAAGAATATTTCTTGATTAAATTGGTAGTAATTAGAGTATATAAGTGAAAGTCGTATGAGTGTTTCACACCAGATTTTTTTACTATCATAAATATTGAAGTCCAGCGGCCGGGGGTCAATATTTTAATCACAGCTGAGAAGTAATGAATAACAAATTATTTTGGCTAATTTTTGGTGTAATTATGGTAAAGACTACCAGATATTCAGAAAGTGTGACAAATGATGGCGCTTATTAAAGAGAAAAATTCACATAGAAAGTTATTGCTTTTTTTTAATTTGTTTTAATGCTCCATTCATATTTTAATGAGGAAGAGTAGAATTTGTGTAATTCTTCTTAGTAGTTGAATTTGATATTGATAAATAAATATTAACTAATCTTTATAAATAAAATGCTTCACTTGATCGCTATAGACGTTGAGGTAATCGTCTTCATTAGAACTGTATCAGATGTATTGCATCAGTTTGCAATAGGAAGTAATCTTGGTGCTGCTGATTCAGCTTCCTTACGCCTGACTTTAGTCTAGCAGATAACTGAGGAACTTTATCAAATATTCTCCTTTAT